>ML379750.1:143054-180045 GCA_005239525.1 Nicotiana knightiana | reverse complement strand
GGGGGGGGGGGGGAAGCATGGCGACTCTGCTGGGGATTATAGGCTTTTACCATTACAAACCACTTTGTGAATTTTCCCGAGTATGATTAGTTTGATATTTGACCCTCTCCATTTCCCTCTCTATGTGAAATTAATTGTTTTTCAAATATTTATTCCCTCCAAAAAGCAAAACTAACATGTTTCTTTGTTTTCCTTTGTAACCGCTTTAAATCATAACTATTGTATTTACCGCTTTCATAACGTGCAAATACACGACAACATGCTTTTATTGCTCATTTATTGTTGCGTAATCATGCGCAACATCATACTCCACTGGTGCCAAACAAAATACTATAGCAGCGCTTGATGAGTGGTTGCGCTCTTCCTATGTTATTACCCCCTAAATTCGGAAAGGCTTATTTACGGTAAAACTAGTCGATCAGCGGTGCAGTCGACGGTTCCATGCCTTCCCTCTTGAGTTGTCCGCTCGAGGCTACCAGTATAAAACCCCATAGAAACCTTACTCCGTTATGTTGTTTCATCATCATGGTCAAACTTAGCCAGGTTAATGTGTCGTCCGCACAATAACCCTTTAAGACAGCCTTATCCAAAAGTCCACCGGGTTTTTCATAATCCAAACGGACACAATCACGTTCTGTGCATTCATTTGGAGAACTAAATGCTTGTATGCTAATCATAAGTGTATAAATAGTCGAGTCTGGCGGGGGTAAGGTCCTAACTATGTTTGTCTTGCAGAATATGAGGCACGAAGTCCCTAGATTCGGCATTGTCAGCAATATCCATCAAAAACTCCTGAACTGGTAGGAAGACCTTTCCTCCGGTGATAAGAAACACGTCAAGAAATACCTACCGCTAGGACTACTTGAGCTAGGGAAACTGTGTGATGGGATCAAGGGTGCCGAATCTGGGGAAGGTCTTTCTGGGACCAAGTAGGATAGGATTTCCTTTTTTTTTCGTTTTTATCAATGTAATAAGGCCAATGGCCATTAGTGACTTTATTTCCTGCTTACTATTTTAGTGTCGTTTTGGATTCGTCTATTTCTACATTAATGAAATGAGGCATTTTGGCATCTAAGCTCTCCAAATAAACTTGTCGCTAGGCGTACCTCGGGCACAACGAGGCTTCCAAATTAGGACACGCTTTTATATTCCTGCACTATGTGTTTAAATACTGCAATATTTTTTCATGATCCTCACTAACTTGGCTACCTTTTGTTTTTGTTTCTTTATTTTGATTATTCCCCTCCCCAAAGGTTGGTTCGTGCATTCTGGCATCATCATTATATCATGCAAGATCCAGGGCCCGACGAGTCCCGGGCTAGCAAGGCTGAACAAGCATTGTTTATTTCATTTTGCTAATTATTTCCTTTTACGTATTTCCATTTTTTGCATTTTCCAATAAAATCTCCAATGTTCCAAAACATTCGAAAATCAATTTTATGTTTCAACGAATTTGTATTCATTTATTATCATTTTCTCTCATTATTTTATCTTACAGAATTACTATTTTCTGTCTTGATGAACTAATGACTGTGACATGCAATGAGATAACGCAACAAAAGGATAGTGATTCAGAAGAAGAAGATACCACCCGATGAAATTATAAGAGGAGTTGAGGATTTTGAAAATAGACCTAAATCCAATCTGGACGAAACCGAGATAGTCAACCTGGGAGATTCATAAACTGTCAAAGAAACTTGCATCAGCATTCATCTATCGCCATCAGAGAAAGTGGAATACACAATTCTTAAAAGAGTATAAAGCCACTGAACAATGGCAGCTAACTCAAGATCGTGCACTGGATAATTCTTCTCGTGCACCTTCAATTGCCTAAACGCGTAGGCAATCACCCTACCGTCCTGCATCAATACCGCTCCCAGACCAACTCTAGAAGCATCACAATAGACTGTGTAAGAACCCGAACCAGTAGGCAAAACTAGTACCGGAGCTGTGGTCAATGCCGACTTGAGCTTCTGAAAGCTATCCTCACACTCATCAGACCATCTGAATAGAGCACCCTTTTGGGTCAATCTGGTCAAAGTCGAAGCAATAGAAGAGAATCCCTCCACAAAGCGACGGTAATTTCCCGCCAAACCAAGGAAACTCCTAATCTCTGTAGCTGATAATGGTCTGGGCCAACTCTGCACCGCCTCTTTCATCTTCGGATCAACCTGAATACCCTCACTAGACACCATGTGCCCCAAGAAAGCTACTGAACCAAGCCAAACTCACACTTGGATAATTTTGCATAAAGCTTCTCCTCCCTCAACCTCTATAACACAACTCTCAAATGCTAAGCATGCTCTTCCTGGCTACGAGAACAAACCAGGATATCATCAATGAACACAATGACAAAAGAATCAAGGTAAGGCTGAAACACAACTCTCAAATGCTAAGCATGCTCTTCCTGGCTACGAGAACAAAACATGATATCATCATTGAAAACAATGACGAAAGAATCAAGGTAAGGCTGAAACATGTTGTTCATCAATTGCATGAACGCAGCTAGGGCATTGGTCAGCCCAAATTCAATAACCAGGAACTCATAATGACCATATCTGCTACTAAAAGCAGTCTTAGGAATGTCAGAATCCCGAATCTTCAACTGATGATACCTAGATTTCAAGTCAATCTTGGAGAACACTCTAGCTCCCTGAAGCTGGTCAAACAAGTCATCAATACGGGGCAAGGTATACCGGTTCTTCACCGTAACTCTGCTCAACTGCCGATAATCAATACACATACGCATGGACCAATCCTTCTTCTTCACGAACAACATCGGTGCACCCCAAGGTGACACACTAGGCCGAATGAACCCCTTATCTAGGAGTTCCTGAAGCTGCTCCTTCAATTCCTTTAGCTTCGCTGGTGCCATACGATAAGGTGGAATAGAAATAGGCTGGGTGCCTGACACCAAGTCAATGCCAAAATCAATATCCCTATCAGGTGGCATGCCTTCCAGGTCTGCAGGAAATACGTCCGGAAAGTTACGGACCACAGGAACCGAGTCAATAGCGGGAGTCTCACCACTGACATCCCTCACAAAAGCCAGATAAGATAAACACCCTTTCTCAACCATGCGTTGAGCCTTCAGGTAGGAAATCACCCTGCTAGGAATATTCTAGAAGAACCTCTCCACTCAACCCTCGGACACTCTGGCATAGCTAAGGTCACGGTCTTAGCATGACAATCAAGAACAGCATGACACATATATAACAAATCCATGCCCAATATCACATCAAAATCGACCATGCTGAGTAACAGTAGGTGCACTCGGGTCTCCAGACCCCCAATAGATATCATGCACGTCCAATACACAAGGTCCGCAACAACAGTATCGCCCACCAGAGTCGACACATGAGCAGAGGTGACTAGAGACTCACAGGGCATACCCAGAAAACGGGAAAAATATGAAGAAACATAGGAAAATGTTGAACCAGGTTCAAATAAAGCCAAGGCATCTCGGCAACAGACTGAGACAATACCTGCGATCACGACATCTGAGGCCATATCATCTGGCCTGGCTGGAAATGCATACATGCGGGACTGACCTCCCCCTGCTCGACCTCCCCCTCTAGGGCGGCCTCTGGCTGACTGACTACCACCCCTGGCTGCCAGGGCGGGTGGTGAAGTAATTGGAGGTGAAGTCGAGGGCTGGCCCCTTTGCTGAGAAGAACCACCGGGACGGCGGGGACACTGCCTCCACATGTGCTTGAACTCTTCACACTCAAAAAAACTCCCTGGAGCTGGAGGCGGGGACTGATAGAAACCCCTGGAACGAGAACAGCCACTGTAAGACTCATGTATAGGAGAACTTTGAACTGGGGGTGCCTGAGCTGCGCTCTGAGCTAGGAGGGCACCAAATGAAGTACGGCCTGGCTGAATACCATGGGGACTATGCCCCGAAGATGCACCACTATACGCTGGGCGGGCTGACTGAGGAGGCCTGAATGAACGGCCCCTACCCTATTGAAACTGCCCCCTGAAGGGAGCACCAATAGAACTGCCCGAACCACAAGGCGTCTTGGCCTCCCTCTCCTCCCGCTCCTGGCGGCGAACCGACTCAATATCTCGAGCTATGTCAACAACCTGCTCGAATGAAGAACCCGATACTCTCTCCTGAGTCATAAATAGCCGGAGCTGATAGTAAGACCATCTACGAACATCCTCACCCTGTCCCTATCAGTAGGGACAATCTGAGAAGCATGCCTAGCCAACTCAGAAAACCTCATCTCGTACTGAGTAACTGATAAGTCTCCCTGGCGTAGCTGCTCGAACTGCCTGCGCTGCTCCTCTCTGTGGAACTGAGGAATATACTTCTCCAAAAATATCGTGGAGAACTGCTACCAGGTGAGAAGTGCTGAACCAACCGGCCTATGCCTCTCGAATGACTCCCACCAAGTAAAGGCAATACCCGCAAACTGAAATGTAACAAATGAGACCCCACTGGTCTCCAAAATACCTTCAGTACGTAGTATCCTCGGGCACTTATCTAGAAACCCTTGGGCATCCTCGCCCTCTGTACCACGGAAAGTCGGAGGCTGAAGTCTGCTGAACCTCTCCAACCTGTGTTGCTCGTCCTCAGGCATAGCAGGGATCACATAATCCTGGACCGGAGCAACTAGCTGAGCTGGGGCTGCTCCCGGTGCCTGAATTCCCTGTACAACCCGCTCAGGTGTCCGGGCAGCTGGAGTCTGATTGTCTCTCCCCGCCTGAGCTGTGATGGAAGTAGAAGACATGGCAACTGCCTGAGCCAAACTGGTGCACACTCTCAATATCTGAGACAGTGTCTCCTGAAGACCCGGAATAACAATAGGCACTGCCGGTGCCTGAGCCTGTCCCGCTGGAGCATCATCGGCGGGAACCTGATCCTGAACGATAGGGGGATCCTGTTGTACTGTCGCGGCTGCTGCGTGGGCTGGCCCCCTACCTCTACCATGGCCTCGACCTCGACCTCTCGCTGGTCTAGCCAGTGTCTGGTCAACCTGATCGGTATTGCATGTCCTCACCATCTGTGAGAGAATGAAACAACGTAATTTTAGATTTCAAGAATCAATAGATTAGCACGAAAGAGTTCAAGAAAGATAGAAATGTTTCCTAAGATTTCTGCAGCCTCTTGAAGATAAGTACAGATGTCTCCGTATCGATCCGTAATACTCTACTAAACCTGCTCATGAGCGTTGAGTCCTATGTAACCTAGGCTCTGATACCAAACTGTCATGACCCCAAATTCCAAACCGGCCGTGATGGCGCCTATCGTGGAACTGGGCTAGCCAATAATCACATGTTTGTAGTTTCTTTAAAAATCCCAACCACTTTCAAGCATTTCATAAAGTATACAGAATTTACTAAATACATTAGGCCAATAAACAGTTCAACCAACCCCAAAACCCAGAGCCAACATGTCATGAGCATCTAAGAGAGATAAGCCAAAAATAAGTATACTATTATAATACAAAACCTCCGAATAAATAGCTATATACAACAAGAAGGGAAAACAGAGATGTTGCGGACACTGAACAACTACCTCTATATCCCGCACTCCGGCTCCACACGGAATAGATAGCTATTGCTCGGTAACTGCACCTGAATCTTCACACAGGGGTGCAGGGAGTAATGTGAGTACGCCAACTCAGTAGTAATGAAAAAATCAAGTCTAAGCGGCAAGAAAACACATAAAAATTAATATCATCAATTCACAATATGCATAACCTTTATTTCCAACAGTATATACATAGATATACGAAATCATCATGCCTTAAAACCAACTTCAGAAAAATCCTTTGAAAAATGTACATGTTCAAAAATTTCAACCGAAAGATTTAGTATGAAAATGAGATAAATCATAAGTAGCCCCTCGGGCAAAAACATGAATCATAAATCGCCCCTCGGGAAGAACATCACTCAGCACCTCACAGCCACTCAGTATTAGCCCCTCGGGCAACCTCACGGTCACTCATGCCTCCCAATCACTCATCACTGGGCACTCAGCACTCAGCACTTAGTAGGTACCCGCGCTCACTGGGGGTGTGTAAAAACTCCGGAGGGACTCCTTTAGCCCAAAGCTAATATCAAGCCACCTCGTGGCGTATCATATCCTCATAATCAGGCCCTCGGCCTCACTCAGTAGAACCTCTCAAAAGCCCCTCGAGCGAATCAGTAAAACGGGGTACTCGACCCAAAACATCATTTTGAAATCTCAAAGTAGTGTAAATCAGGTTGAGTTTCGAAAACAGTAAGCACAATGTGACTGAGTGAAATCATCAATAACAGTGAGGAAAACAACAGTAAAAAGACCCCAAGGGGTCTAAACAGATCGACACGAGGCCCCAAACATGGCTTATATCCCAAATATTGCAATCATCTTTAGAACACAATTTAACATGAGGTTTTGAGTATAATATGCAAATCAATAGTTACCGCGGAGAGGACCAAGTCCAATCCAAAAACTAGTGCGCGCCACATACTCGTCATCTGACATATGCGCCATTCTAAATCCAGTGAGAAATATGAAGTCCGGGGTTTCATACCCCCAGGAAAAGATTTATAACCATTACTTACCTCTACCGGGCCACAAAACTAGTCCGCTCTGATCTTGCCCCTCAAATTGGCTCACGGTTGCTCCGAATCTAGCCAAAACCAGTTTAACATCATTAATATATACTAAAGGAACACAACCCAATCAAAAACTATCAATTTATACAAAAATCTCAAAATTCGGCCAAACCCGAACCCCGGGCTCACGTCTCGGAATTCGATAAATTTTATATCAGTAGAAAACTCGACATCCCATGATTCTACACATACCAAAATAACCACAATCGGACCATAATTGCCTACCAAAATTGCCGAAAGAATTTTCCAATCCTCCACCCATTCTTCCCAACCTTTTCCTACTTCAATCCTTCAATTTACAAGTCTAATCCGAACAAAATAGCATAGAATCGACTTTAATAACCCGGGAACTTACCTCCACTGAAGACCCACAAATTCTCTCTTCAATTTGCCTTCAAATGATCTCCAACCGCATGCAACAATGGTGAAATGAATAAAATTTCACGGAGGCTTCTTTTATATTGTTCTCCCCAGCAATTCTGCACCTGCGGACTTTTAATCACACATGCGGATGCGCACCTGCGGTCCCAGGTGCGCACCTGCAAAATCCCACTAACGGACCAATTCTCGCACCTGCGGCCACTTCTCTGCACCTGCGGCTTCGCAGGTGCGGCCAACTCTTCGCCCTGCGGACTCCTCCTTCCTAGCCACCCTTCGCACATGCGCATGGCCTTTCGCACCTGCTACGTTGCACCTACGGCTATCCATCCGCAGGTTCGGCCAACACCATAAACTTACACCAGCAGCCATTTGCTGCAATTTTCCAATTTCAAAACTCCGCCAACCATCCGAAATCAATCGTGAGCCCCTCGGGGCCCCAACCAAACATACCAACACACCCCATAGCATTATTAAAACTTAATCGAGCCTTCAAAACACCAAAAACTACATGAAAACACCAAAATTATATCTAATTCAAGACTATGAACTTTGAAACTTCCAAATTTCGCCAACTACGGCGAAACCAACCAAAACATGTCTGATTGACCTAAAGTTTTGCACACATACCCAAAATGACATTAGGGACTTGTTCCTACTTCCGGTATCCCATTCCGACCCCGATAGCCTATTTTCCAGTGTCGACCAAAAATCGCCAAAAACTAACTTTCGCCAATTCAAGCCTAATTCTACACCGGACATCAAAACTTCATTCTGAACATACTCCTAAGTTCTAAATCACCTAACGAAGCTATCCGAGCCATAAAATCCGCATTCCGAGATCGTTCACCAATAAGTCAACTCTCAGTTGACTTTCACAACTATTAGGCTATTTTAGGAGACTAAATGCCTTAATTCTCACCATGACCACTCCGGACCCAAACCAACTGACTCAACACAACATAAACATGCTAAGCAATATATGATAAAGCAAAAATGTGGAAAACGGGGTAAATCCAATGGAACGACCTACCGGATCGTTACAGAGTATAAATATATGATTAAGTTCTAGGATTTCTTGAAAACAAGCTTGCGTACAAGGAAATTATAAGGCATATAATTCAACTAACAGAATTCACAAGGCATGGAGTGAATCTAACTACCCGGACATAACAAGAATAGTCACTACGCACGAACTCTCATCACCTTGTACGTACGTAGTCCCCACAAATAATGACACATAGTTAATTACTTCACCTATGGGGACAATTCCCTCTTACATGGTTAGAGAGGAGACATACCTCATTTCAAGTCTACTTCCAGGGTCAAGAATGCGCCCAAATCTCCAAATTCGTCGCCCAAGCTCCCGAAACTCACGATGCCAGGTCGAATCTCCCCTTTGAAAGCTCCCCAAATCGTCCAAAGATGAAAGAAAAAGGACTAAAAATGACTAAGTCCCGCATTTAAAACAACTTTACTGCCTCCAGGACTTTCGCACCTGCGGCTCGAGGACCGCACCTTTGGTCTCGCATCTGCGAGCCAGTGCTCGCACCTGCAGAGAGGAGCAGAAGGCCAGGGGTCGCACCTGCGGAACGGAGACCGCACCTGCGGCTCCGCTTCTGCGGCTCCGCTTCTGCGGGAAAAGGCCTGTACCTACGGAAATTGGGCAGCTCCTCTAAAGCCGCACCTGCGAGGCTTCGACCTCTTCTACGGTCTCGCACCTACGGCTGGTCCTTCGCAGGTGCGGTCGCATCAGATTTGATGCACCAGCAGCCATTTTGGAGCTTGGTTTGCCTCACGCGATGTCCGAATGGCATCCGGGCCCACCCGAGGCCCCGTCCAAATATACCAACATGTTCTAAATCGTAATACGGACTCGCTCGAGCCTTCAGAACGTGCGAAACAACGCTAAACCTAAGAATCATACCCCAAAACTAAATTGAATCAAACTTTGAACTTCAAGTTCTTGAATTCACTTTCAACATGCCGAAACATTCCTATACTACTCGGAATGACACCAAATTTTGCGAGCAAGTCATAAATGACATGACAGAACTATTTCCGGTCTCGAAAATCCGTTCGGACCTCGATAACACAAAAATACGTTCCAAGCCTCAATTTTAAACTTAAGGAATCATATCTCACTATTTGGCGCTGAAACGCTCCCGGGTCATCCAAAATCCGTTCCGAACATAGGCCCAAGTCTGAAATCATCATATGAACCTACTGGAGCTTTCAAATCTCGATTTCGGGGTCGTTTACTAAAAATATTGACCGAAGTCAAACTTGGCCTTTAATGCCAATCTTAAGGAACTAAGTATTCCTATACCACCCCAAACTCCTCCAAATCCCGAACCAACCATCCCCGCAAGTTATAAATCAGTAAAAGCAAATATGGAAAGTCTCATTTAGGGGCACGGGATTCTAGAACACAAAACGACCAGTCGGATCGTTACATATAAAGCACAACTTATTTAAATAACACTTATATTAATGCTATTAAATGATTCTCTTAATGCACGTGCAAAAACTTAGAAGCATTTATTTTGAATGAAAGGTAGCATCTTTAATAAACTATCCATAACTATTTTCACAACTTGTAAAATTTATATTATCTGTGCATATAAATTAAGAAAAACATTTAAACATACTAATTAACACAACCTAAGCATTGTATTATTGGGCCCATGCGTAACTAGTTGTTATATAAGAGTGATTGATTTTGTATTTCGAATCAATTCAAGAAAAGAAAAATAATAACTAGTACTATTATTTTTGGCTAGAAGAATAAGAAATTCGATTAGTATTGCATTTACAGAGCAACACATATCACTTCCCAACTAAAAGCGTATGAAAGTGAAACCACAGATCATATCAGATCAATCACTCAAGTGAACATATTGTAATCTTTATTATGACAAAAATTGCAACAAATGAACAACTATTGTTGTCTCCAAGAGAAAAAGGCTAGATTTTATTTAGAAATAGTCTCCTAAAAGGTCAAAACCTTCAAAGATCAGTGGCGGCTTAACATGGTGAAGAGGTCTTAACTATTTTTTTTAAAACGTTCATATTTATTTTTATCTAAAGTCTATTTTTATAGTTTTTTTAGGATGCAAAGTTGCCAAGTATTTTTTATAATCAATTTCTTCTAAAAATTTTTAATTGACAATATAGATAATCAATCACATGATTAAATAGGATAAAATTACATAATAATGCACTTCATAGGATGACCTTGCAGTATCTTAGCCCAATTACAAGTTTGCAAATGTATAGCCAAATATCAATAAGCTTACATCCGAATTATTTTTTCATTTTTTCTAATTCTCTATATCTTTTGGCATGAAACATCCACGAATTTTCATTTTCCTTTTTTCTCAAGTTTATACATACCTATCATAGCTACAAAAACGCAAAAAACAGACACGAAAAACCTAAAATCTAATCTCCTTTAATGTTAATCTTGTTAATTTTGAATATGATTTTTGTGAGAATTTGGAGTGGGTGTAATTTGAACTTATTAGGGATAGAATAAGTAAGTTGTATACAAAGTTTGAAGCCATTTGATGGAGATTTGGACTAGTTTTATACAAGAATTACAAGTGAAAATCGAACAAAAATTCGTGATACACTATGTATATAGGAGGAGGAGGAGGAGGAGGAGGAGAAGAAGAAGGAGAAGAATAAGAATTGAAAGAAGTAGTAGTCCACCAAATACCTATAAATAATGTATCAGCCTTGTATATAATAATGTATAAGAGGTGTTTATACACTATTACACTACTTATACAATATTATACACCATTATACAAATAAATCCTATTAATGGAGTTTCACGGGTTATCCCACTCAAGTCCAGTTTAAATCTACTCCAAAGCACTTCAAATTTGATTTTTGAACTTCCCTTGATGATCACAATCAATTGGGACAACACCCAATCCAAACAACTAACAAATCGAAAATTTTAATTTCTGAAATTGAATCTACAAACGACCTTTAATGGTGACTTCTAGTTTTCAAGTATTTAATCAACCACTAAGATTAAAATTACACGTGGAATGAGGATAAGACTGAGACAATGCCATTATCTTCTTTCTTGTTTGATGATCCACCAACCTACCAAGTGAACTTTAGGGTTCTCTCCATTCCAATGGAGGAAGTAATCTTCATATGATTCCAGAAATAAATTCTTTTATGTAGTGTTTTTTCTTCTCATCTAAATAGTGGTTATCAACTTTGAATCAGGAAGGAGAATTGAAGAATAAATAGAATGGTAGAGAAATTTTGGTATGCAAAGTCGCGATACAAGGAGAAGAAGAACGAAGGAAAAAAACAACGATTAAATGGGGTGGGTTAATTGGTGAAAAGTAATTTTTTGATTATGTACAATCTGGCTTTATCAGATAATGACTTCAATCGTGGGCCATTTTCTGATGGGTTGTTGCACCAAGTGACAAGGAGCGTAATTCCCCCATTAAATAGTTCTCTTTTTTATTTTTTTATAAAAGTGTTATATGTTTTACCTTAAACTATTAAATGTATAAACTAACTATAACACTTATTTTTAATAAAATAAAAAAACGGGGCCAAAAATTATTGGAGGCCTAAAGCCTTTAGTTTAGTTGCTTTGGCCTTGAGTCGTCTCTGTCATAGATATTAGGGGTGTCAAATTATCGAGAAAACTGTTTAAAAAGAGACATAGAGAGAGATTTCTAAGGATATAGATTGTCAATGAACTTGATATCCAGATGACTTTGGTTGTCAGATAGATATATTTTCTATTTTATCATTGAACAAGTCATGAGTTTTTAATGTCAGTACCACCAACCGGAAAGGGCTAATAGCCAGAAAAAAACACAGGAAAGGCTTTAACAAGAAATATTGAATAATATGCTTTGATTAAAACTTTCATTTCTTCTCTAAAATATATTCCATTCCTTTCCCTGCTCTGCTTGATGTATTTGGAGACACTACTAAATCCGCGCAAATGTTATAAGGTAACTGCCGACTTTAAGGGAGTGGATTCTTAAAAATATTGGTAGCTAGAAGAACTTCGGGTTGAATAAATATATTTTACATGTATAATTGAACAAGTCGTGTGTTCTTGTACAAAGTCAATACCAGTATTTTACATTTATTTAAGACTCCATTCCGGGCTCGTTAGCCTTAAAAATATTATTTTTTACTTCGATTTATGTGTGCAGTCCGGGCGTGAAGCTGGAAATCCTTTATGTGAAAATATGTGAAATAATAATTTTTGAGAGTTTAATTTAATTTTACTAGACTTTGGTCAACATTTTGAGTAAACGGACCAGGACCTGTGTTCCGATGGTCCCGCGAGGTCCGTAATAAAATATGGGACTTGGACGTATGCCCAGAATAAAATTCCGAGGTCCCTAGCTCCAGAAATGAATTTTTGATGAAAATTTTTAGACTGAAATTAAAAGGAATTAATGAAAATGATTAACATTTGAACTCGTTGGTATCGGGCCCATATTTTTGTTCCGGAGCCCGGTACAGGTTTATTATAATATTTAAGTCATATCTGTGAAGTTTGGTGGAACTCAGAGTTTATTTGACGTGATTCGGATGTCCGGTTGATAAGATAGTTGTCACGGCCTGATTTTTCCTCCGTTGGATTTCGTGACGGCACCTAGTCTTAAACACTAGGTAAGCTTATTATTAACAAACATCAATTATAATATAAGAATAGTTTAAGTACTTTTTGAATTAAATCTCATCACTTTACACTTCTTCCCAGAACCCGGTAAGTAAAAGTTATAAGATTTAGAGAAACTACATTAAAACTCCTAAAAATACCACTGTTCAGAAATAAGTACAACAGTGCAAAAGAGACATAAGTTTGTGACTCCGAAACCGCGAACGCTGAAGCGGTTTTACTTGAGTCTCCACAACAACAACCGTGCTACTAACAATCAATCGGCCCGTTATGCAAATCCTTGAATCTGCACAAAAATGCGCAGAAGAGTAGTATGGGCACACCACAGCGGTGCCCAGTAAGTATCAAGATTAATCCTGCTGAAGTACTGACCAGGACTAGTCAAGACACCCACTGGTCCGATAAACTAAACAGGCATAAGTATAGGAATGACATGACATCTGTCTAATGACTACATGATATAATTAACAACATAATAGGTAAAAAGCGGAAGGAAAATATAGCAAATAACAACTGAACATCGTAATATTACACAAAAAAAAGGACGGAAGTACGAATCAAAAGGGGAAACCACAACACAGTAAAAAAAAACACTAGTAACTCGCACTGCAATAATTTCCCCCTCAAACCTTAGTCAACAACTCCGAAAATTTAGCCAATTCTTCGAAGGTAACTGATCACGCTCAACTATGTCTAATAAAAGACTAAACGGGCGTTGCAAATATAATCCGAGGTATTATGCCCAGAGTCCATCCCACAGGGAATTTACGTATCAATCAAGTCTTTAGAATACGCAACTTTTACTCAATCAATTCTCTCAAGAATTTTTAATATAAATTGGTGATGTTTTACTAATTCTACTAACAATAATAATAACTAACAATTACTAACAATTTGTTGTAAACAATTATGGTACTAAGGTTATCGTTTCCCCCGTTGGTGAACTTACTTCTCAGATATTTCCTATAACTCAATTAATTATCTCTATCAATCATGAACACTCTATCTACCATAAATCTCTCTCAAGTACTTACGATAATTTACTAGACACACTCTCTCAAGTTACGCTAGCTAGATTGCTTGACAGTTCACTTTAGATTGCATCCGAAGTATCATTATTTCTAATCCAACTTCTAAACCCTCGATTATGACTTTCGTCTATACTCTGGAAGTGGTGTTGTTCAAACAATTACCTAAATATACACTCTCTCTCAAGTAGATACACACTAAATAGGCACAGCTAATTGATGGCCATTCAATTAGCTACAACAAGAACGTAGTTGAACAAATAGAGATGAACAATCAACCAAACTATATTAATATCACCATAAGTTTGTCCGCCAACGGGTTCCACCAAAACCCTAGGTTAAGAAAATTAGCTACTCATATTCATAAGAATTAATTCTAAAATACCTTGCATAATTGAAATACAAAATAATGAATAAAAGCTATAAAAATCAATGTTTGCTTCACTGAGTAGTAATCCACAGGTTTTTTTTCACTTCAATGGCTTCCTCTCTCCCCAAATTGTGTTTTGGGGTCTATTTATATGTTTGAGATAAACCCTAAACATGTAGGAGACTTCTATTCCAACCGGGAAACACTTAAAACTCTTTAAAACTCGGAATTGACCGAACTTCGGGACCCAGGCGTTTGGGCTCAAACGGCCCCTTAAAGCTAGGGCAGACCTGGCTTTAGGGGTCTAACGACCCACTAACGCCAGGCTGACCCTGGCTTTAGGGGCCAAACGCCCCACTAACGCCCGGGTTGGCCTGGCTTTAAGGCCAAAATGCCCGGGTATAGCCCGGGTCACTCCTTTTCGACTTTAGCGTATTTTCGACGTTCATGCATCCATTTAGCTCGGTTTCCATCTCCGATGCACCTACACATGAAATAGACTCCATCATGCACATAAAAAGTGTATTTTTATCATTAACGCACATAAAATGTAAGGCATATAACTTGTTAAACCATGAATTCTAGCCACGCATCAGTAACCCTTCACCCACAAATATATAAAACTTCCTTTGGAAGGTACTTCCTCCTATCTATATATATATACATATATACTATGCAGGAGGAAAATCTTTAAACGTAATCCCCTCAAATAAAAGCTTTTAAAAATATACTTTTCCAGTAGTGGTCTTTCAAACTTAGTTTCGAATGGAACAAGCGCATGTCATCACCCTTCGTGATTTTACTCTCATCCTCCCCATAGAAATCGACAGATATGGCACGTAAATTAAGCAAGTAAAAGACATGGACAGTGTAACAACAATTGAGATAAAGGTCAAGTACATGACAATAATAACAAGCCACACCGAATATGTAAGTACAACAATAACAACTCAAAGTAAGGGCACACGTATACACGGGGAAACATATATCACATTATCATGCATGTCCCTCGTCCTCACCTGCACAGAAATACCCTTCGTTCCATGAACTCACAAAAGTATGGCACGGCATCACCCTTCGTGCATTAGCACTCACTCACAATATCATGCACGTGTAACGACCCGACCAGTCGTTATGAGAATTTAAGCTCCGTTTAGTGGTATAAGGTCATAAGAAGCCTCACTTTTTGTATATCGACTTGTGTGCGTGGTTAGATTCAGTTACCGGTTAATCCGGAGTCGGATTGGGAGAGAATTTTCAAATTTTGAAGCTTAAGTGAAGAAACTTGACCGGAGATTTGAATTTTGTGTAAACGGCCTCGGAATGAGATTTGGTTAATGTCAACAGCTTCGTATGATGATTTTGAACTTAGGCGCGTGTCCGGAATTGGATTTGGAGGTCCGTAGTGTGATTTGAGGTAATTTGGCAAAAAATAGAATTTCGGCGATTTCGGCTGATAGGTGATATTTTGATATCGGGGTCGGAATAGAATTCTGGAAGTTGGAATAGGTTCGTAGCATCATCTGTGATGTGTGCGCAAAATTTCAGGTCATTCGGATGTGGTTTGGGTTGGTTTTGGCATCGTTGGAGTATTTTTGAAGCTTAGAAATTCTAGGCTTGAATCCGAGACTTTATTCGGTGTTTTAATGTTGTTATGGGTGTCCCAAAAGTTCGACTAAGTTCATGCGTTGGTATGTGAACTGTTGGAGTAATTTGTTGAGGTCCCGAGGGGCTCGAAATGCTTTAGGAAAGTTATCAGAAGGCTTGAAGTTTGGAAAAAGCAGCTGGTGATGCTGTTCTGATGTGGCCGCGCCTGCAGATGGGGAACCGCAGGTGCGAGCTTCGCAGGAGCGGAAATAGTGCACAGTTGCGATCTGGGGTGGAATGGGCAGCCTTCACAGGTGTGAATCTTTTGGGGCGCAGGTGCGGTCCCCGCGGGAGCGATCTTTGGGCGCAGGTGCGGACTGGAGCGCAGGTGCGGTGAGAGTTTCGCACCTGCAATCTCGCAAGTGTGGTTAAGTTAGTCGCAGGTGCGGAAGTCCTGGCAGATTCATATAATCGAGGGATTAGCCATTTTCTTCATATTTTGAACTTTGGACTTCGGTTTGGAGAGCGATTTTTGGGGATTTTTAAGATAATCTAATGGGTAAGTGTTCTTCCACTATAATTAATTATATTTCATGAATTAGTTCTTGTTTTTATCATTAAATTTGTGTTTTGGGTTGAGGGAATTATGGGTTTTGAAAGAAAACTTCTAAAATTGAAAATCGTGATATGAAAGACCAAACGTTGTCGGAATTGAATAAATTTAGTATGGGTGAAATCGTAACGGAATGGGAAATCAGAATTTGTAAAATTTGTCGGGTTCCGAGGTGCAGGCCCGGTGGTCGACTTTTTGGTCGAATTTCATGATTGGGTAAAGAGTGAGACTTTATTATTCGGAATAGTTCCCTATACATTTTATATTTATTTTGAAGTATTTTTAGTTGATTTTGGGCCGTCCGGAGGCCTTCCCGCCCAAGAAGTCTATTTGGAGTACCGAGTTGTCGTCTTTGAAGTAAGTATCTTGTCTAACCTTGTGTGGGGGAACTACCCCTTAGGATTGAGTATTCCTTGTTGATTGTAGTCCGAGTATGCGAGGTGACGAGTGTGTACTCGTACTTATTTGCAATTAGATTGCCCTTTTAGGATTCGTAGATTCTTATATTACCTGTGTATGATTTGTAATTGTTACACTTGAATCCTTGGTTGTTAATTTCATTCCTTTCTGTTTAAATTAGAATTACTTGTTTTTGGATTCTTCGTTGGCTATTTGACTTTACTTAACTTAACTGAATATTCTGCTTCTCTTATAATCATGCTATACTTTCTTCCTAGCTTGCCTAATGGACTATAATTAGTGTCATCTAGCCGTAGTTGAAACATCTATTCATTGGAGTCAACCATGCCCATGAGTCTTACATTGTGATTTATATGACTATTCCCTTAAGTGCAACTTAGGTCTAATTGTTAGACATTTATGTTATTGGTATTTCCTTGATGTTGCCTATTATTGGGCCTTTTGTTTAGGCTGAGTGTTATCCTGTGAAGTTAACTGTTTGGGTGAGATTGGTTATACTTGTTTCCCTTTCCGGGATGTTATGGTTTCTGTTACTGTTATGCTGTTAATGATATGGTTTGTATAGTGGCTCCCTAGCTGGGATGTGATGCTTCCTATTACTGTTTATGATATTAATGATATTGTTGTACTGTTGAATCCCTTTCCGGGATGTTGTGGTTTTATTACGGGTTATGCCGTTAATGATATTGTTTGTATTGTTGAGTCCCTTTCCGGGATGTGGTGGTTTATAGGTCATATTGTTGGTTTTTTTTGCCAAACTGTTGTTCTTGATATTGTTTGCGCGAGGAAGAGTGTAAAGCACGAAGGGTGATGCCGTGTATTGTGAGGATGAGAGTCATAAAGCACGAAGGGTGATGCCGTGCCATGTTATGATACTTAAAAGCACGAAGGGTGATGTCGTACCATGATACGAGATATAATGCACGAAGGATAATGCCGTGCCATTATATTGTGAGGTAAACGCACGAAGGGTGATGCCGTGCCATGATATGAGAGATAATGCACGAAGGATAATGCCGTGCCATTATATTGTGAGGTAAACGCACGAAGGGTGATGCCGTGCACTTGTTTTGGTGAGAATGAGAGTAAAGCACGAAGGGTAATGCCGTGCACTTGTTTTGGTGAGAATAAGAGTAAAGCACAAAGGGTGATGACGTGCACTTGTTTTGGTGAGGATGCGAGTAAAAGAACGAAGGGTGATGCCGTGCATTTGTCTTTGCATTTTATTCTATTGTTCTAAATTTGGATATTCATACTGGTCTCTTACTGCATTTATTGGTAAGATTTGATATTTCTCCTGTACGACATGGTAATTTCTAAGTTACTGACTGAGTTCTGGTGGATAAATCTTGAGGAGATTCTGATCAAGGGATTTTATTGAAAAGTGTTATTGAAAAATCAATGGTTTGAAATGATTATACTTGAATGAATTTTACATCAAAGGTATATTTGAAAAGCACTAGTCTTTCCGAAAATGAGATTTCGAAGTCATTTTATTAGGAAAGCATCTTTGAGAAGTTTCATATTGTGAAAGAACCTATGTTTTACGTAATTCTCTCTATTAAATATACTTATATCTACTTTTGGAGAAGACATGTTTTCAAAGGAAACTCTTCCATACTAAAATGATTTTTATTTGCAAAATTTTTTCATATGAATTGTTGTTTAAAGATTTCCACCAGTATATGGATTTTAGTGGCTAAGGCCCGACGTGAACAAACCTATGTAGAGTTGAGTTATTTGTGTCCTCTATTGTATTGTGTTTCCTTTCGGTTTAGCTTGTTTTCTTGTCCATCTTTCTGGATAATTTTGTGCTATTTCGTGATTGATTTCTGTAATTGCCTTCCGCATTATATTGGCATTGATGTAAATTATTCGGTGAAGTCTTAGATAGATGTAACGTTCGTTCATTTCTACATTCATGCTATTTATCTTGTAGATCGGTGGTGTCTTGACTAGTCCTTGTCACTACTCCACCGAGGTTGGTCTTGGTACTTACTGGGCACTGTTGTGGTGTGCTCATACTACACTTCTGTACATTTTTGTGTGCATATCCAGGTATATACTGTAGTAGCTGTGTGGATGGTTGCCAAGGAGGCTTAAGGTAACCTGCTGCTGCGTTCGCAGGCGTCAGAGTTACTTTCTTTGTATTTATTACTCATGTACTGTTGTATCTAATTCTAAACAGTTGTACTTAGAAGTTGTAGAAGATTCGTAGAGCTTATGACTTGTACTACCGGTTTTGGGAATGTTTGTACATTCTGTTGAGATTCTATATCAAGACGGTTAGTTTTTCTTTATTTATTATTGTTATTCAGTAATTGCTAGGTTTACCTAGTCCCTAAGACTAGGTGCCATCACGATACCCAACGGAGGTAATTTGGGTCGTGACAAGTTGGTATCAGAGCACTAGGTTCATAGGTGCTACGAGTCATAAGCGAGTTTAGTAGAGTCTTGTGGATCGATATGGAGACGTCTGTACTTATCTTTGTGAGGCTACAGAACTATTAGGACAATTTCACTTCCTTCATTCCTATCATGTGAGTTCATTGATCTTGAAGTTTGAAATTATTGTCCCATTCTCTCACCGATGGTGAGGACACGAACTGCAGTACCTGATGATGTTACCCGAAGCAAGTGTCACAAGGGTCAGAGACGGAGGCTGACGAGGAGCACGTGTCGTAGTTAAGATGCATGTCAGAGCAGTTATGGAGGAGCCGCCAGCAGTTCTAGTTGAGGGAAACATGTACTGGAGGCGCATGTTGCTGCCCCGGACTTCACGAGGCCTGGGCATAGTTTTTGAGTATAATTGGTACATAGACTCAGGCTGGGTTGATTTTAGTGCACCAGTTGCTTCATAGATCAGGGGAGGAGTTCAAACTCCCACCGTCTGCACTCCAGAGCAGTGAGATCATGTTGGTCGGGTATCAGTTGTCATGACATCCCGACATGTGGTTTCAATTCAGCTCGTGGTTAGGGCAATAGCATCGGAGGAAGAATACCTGGGACTTGAGAGGTACAGGAAGTACCACCCTTCTATCTTTCAATGGATTGGAGGCAGATGGTGCCCATGGTTTCCTGGGGGAGTGTCACTATACTCTTCGTACTTCGGGTGTTGTGGAGACGAACGGGATTGTTTTGTCATGTCTCAGGTTCAGAGTAGTGGGTTGATCAGTGGTGGCGACATATGAGTGGGGTAACCTGGGCGTGTTAGCTTCACTAGCATGAATTCAGTTTTCGGAGATGCCTTGAGGGAGGTTGCACCTCAGTTCTTTCGGGATGTACGGCACGCAGAGTTTGAGCAGTTGCGTCAGGGCGCCGTGTCACTATGGGAGCCTGCCGTTAGATTCAGTGAATTGGCCAAACATGCACTTTTCTTGGTTGCTTCAGCTGGGAGATGAGTCCGTAGAGTCATTTGGGAGATTCAGGCATGATATTCGGTTTAGCGGGGCTCGAGTGTTAGAGTAGGATGCCTCGTATCAGCAGGTAGTGGGGATCGTTTGCCGGTTAGAGAGCATGTGGTACCGGGAGCGAGAGGATAGGTGAGATCAGGAAGAGAGTTCAGGAAGGCAATGAGGCCTCGTAGATCGGAGGAATCTACTGGTTCGTATTATGGAGGCAAGGCACGACACGGTAGAGGCTTTGTGAGTCAACCAGCTCAGTTTGCATTACCAGCTTTGCATGGGATTTCAGGTACTCATGGGTCTCAGAGGATTCGTATTGTGTGTTTTTCCACGGCCATGTCGGCAGCGAGATTGTTTTTAGTGTGGGGATGTTAGTTAAAGGGTGAGAGATTGTTCCAAGATTCAGGTAGGTGTGTGGCAGCAGGGTATTCAGGTGAGTGGAGGGCCCCTAAGAGGGGGAGACCCGACCCATTGTTGTGTTTCATATAGTAAAATAGAGGTCGTTGTGCCAGATATCATTACCCAGGTATGTTTTGATGTATTGTAGAGGGGCACCGATTGTATTTCATTGTAGCTCTGCTGGTCCGGATGAGTTCCCTTATTTGTTGTTTCATTTATGAGTGAGTTTCATGTTTGCACCCCATCTTGTGTTTGCTCATGTTGGGAGATTCTGAGTAGTAGCCCGTGTCTATCATTGTTTTATTCATTCTTGATAGTGGTGAAACTGGCAGTGAGTACTTGTTGTTCTTCGTGGTAAGCATTATATGATTTTCCTGAGTATTTTGTTTGCGAGTTGTGATTTGATACTCCATCGAGATGTGAATTCAGTTAGCGTTATGATTTTATCAGCCGAGATGAATTAGTGGAGGGATTTCAATTGGTATGATATATTTTTGGTATGTGATTCTGAGTTGAGGGTGATGTCCTCGTGATATTGTGATTCGATATGTTTGGACCGGGCTGAGTACCGTAGTGGAAATTTTATCAAGATGGTATCCTTGTGATTTGTTCATATCCTTTGCTTCTTCCTTGTTCTGTTGCTTTTGGTAAGTCGGTATTGATAGAGAGTTATGCCTATGGGATTTTTTGATAGTTCCTTTATATGTTTCCATTTTCTTACTCAGCCATTTCGTTATGTGTTTTCTTTAGTTTAGTTTGCGGGATGTGTGCCCGGTGGTGTCAGTTGTGGCTGGTGACTCGTGTGTTTAATAATGAAGACTTCGTGCTCATCACATCATTATCAGTGTTATGGGGTTTGGGAACAGAGTTCTTTCAGATGTGGGGCTAATTGCCAATGTCGAGTTGATTTCGGGCAGCTATTGTGATCAAAAGTGTTATATGATCCTATGTGTGATGTACTATGTTGGGTGGTCGTGCCTTGTGGGTGTAGTGATGAGTTGTTGTAGCTGATTGAGGCTAATGCCGGATATGGATTTAGAATCGGGTCTTTTGTAAATGAGTAGAGGGTGAGAAGTAGAGGTATGAGGCTTATCAGTGGTGATGTGAAGGCTATATTGCAGTTGTGATTGTTTCATCAGTCTTTCGTGAGTTGGGGTGATGTGGGATCACCCGCGGGTATGTGTTAGAAGTGTACAATCAGTGATTGGATAAGTTCAAGATGAATCCTGGCACGTTCGAGGACGAACATTTGTTTAAAAGGGGGAGGATGTAACGACTCGACCAGTCGTTCTGATAATTTAAGCTCCGTTCAGTGGTATAAGGTCATAAGAAGCCTCACTTTTTGTATATCGACCTGTGTGCGTGGTTAGATTCTGTTACCGGTTAATCCGGAGTCGGATTGGGAGAGAATTTTCAAATTTTGAAGTTTAAGTTAAAAAAGTGGACCGAAGGTTTGACTTTTGTGTAAACAGCCTCAAAATGAGATTCGGTTAATGCCAACAACTTCGTATGATGATTTTGGACTTAGGCGCGTGTCCGGAATTGGATTTGGAGGTCTGTAGAGTGATTTGAGATAATTTGTCAAAAATTAGAATTTCGACGATTTCGGTTGATAGGTGAAATTTTGATATTGGGGTCGGAATGGAATTCCGGAAGTTGAATAGGTTCGTAGCATCATTTGTGACGTGTACGCAAAATTTCAGGTCATTCGGATGAGGTTTGGGTTGGTTTGGGCATCGTTGGTTTATTTTTGAAGCTTAGAAATTCTAGGCTTGAATCCGAAACTTTATTCGGTGTTTTAATGTTGTTATGGGTCTTCCAAAAGTTCGACTAAGTTCATGCGTTGGTATGTGACCTATTGGAGCAATTGGTTGAGGTCCCGAGGGGCTCGGGATGGTTTAGGACAGTTATCGGAAGGCTTGAAGTTTGGAAAAGGCAGCTGGTGCTGCTGTTCTGATGTGGCCTAACCTGCGGATGGGGAACCGCATGTGCGAGCTTTGCACGAGCAGAAATAGTGCGCAGGTGCGATTTGGGGTGGACTGGGCAGCTTTCGCAGGTGCGGATCTTTGGGGCGCAGGTGCGGTCCCCGCGGGAGCGATCTTTGGGCGTAGGTGCGGTCCCCACGGGAGTGACCTTTGGGCACAGGTGCGGACTGGAGTGCAGGTGCGGTTAGAGTTTCGCACCTGCGATCTCGCAGGTGCGGTTAAGTTATTCGCAGGTGCGGAAGTCCTGGCAGATTCATATAAACGAGGGATTAGCCATTTTCTTCATATTTTGAACTTTGGACTTCGGTTTAGAGAGCGATTTTTGGGGATTTTCAAGATAATCTAATGGGTATAAGTGTTCTTCCACTATAATTAATTATATTTCATGAATTAATTCTTGTTTTTATCATTTAATTTGTTTTTTGGGTTGAGGGAATTATGGGTTTTGAAAAAAAACTTCTAAAATTAAAAATCGTGATATGAAAGACCAAATGTTGTCGGAATTGAATAAATTGAGTATGGGTGAAATCGTATCGGAATGGGTAATCAGAATTTGTAAAATTTGTCAGGTTCCGAGGTGCGGGCCCGGGGGTCGACTTTTGGGTCGAAATTCATGATTTTGTAAAGAGTGTGACTTTATTATTTGGAATAGTTCCTTATACGTTTTATATGTATTTTGAAGTTGTTTTAGTTGATTTTGAGCCGTCCGAAGGCCTTCCCGCCCGAGAAGTCTATTTAGAGAACCAAGTTGTCGTCTTTGAGGTAAATATCTTGCCTAACCTTGTGTGGGGGAACTACCCCTAAGGATTGAGTCTTCCCTGTTGATTGTAGTCCGAGTATGCGAGGTGACGAGTGTGTACTCGTACTTATTTGCAATTAGATTGCCCTTTTTAGGATTCGTAGATTCTTATATTACCTGTATCTGATTTGTAATTGGTACACTCTAATCCTTGGTTGTTAATTTCATTCCTTCCTGTTTAAATTAGAATTACTTGTTTTTGTATTCTTCGTTGGCTATTTGACTTTACTTGACTTAACTGAATATTCTGCTTCTCTTATCATCATGCTATATTTTCTTCCTAGCTTGCTTAATTGACTATAATTAGTGTCATCTAACTGTAGTTGGAACATCTATTCGTTGGATTGAACCATGCCCATGAGTCTTACATTGTGATTTATATGACTATTCCCTTAAGTGCAGCTTAGGTCTAATTGTTAGACATTTAGGTTATTGCTATTTCCTTGATGTTGCCTATTATTGGGCCTTTTGTTTAGGCTGAGTGTTATTCCGTGAAGTTAACTGTTTAGGTGAGATTGGTTATAGTTGTTTCCTTTGCCGGGATGTTATGGTTTCTGTTACGGTTATGATGTTAATGATATGGTTTGTATAGTGGGCTCCCTAGCTGGGATGTGATGGTTCCTATTACTGTTTATGCTATTAATGATATTGTAGTACTGTTGACTCCCTTGCCAGGGTGTTGTGGTTTTATTACGGGTTATGCCGTTAATGATATTGTTTGTATTGTTGGCTCCCTTGCCGGGATGTGGTTGTTTATGGGTCATATTGTTGGTTTTTCCTTTCCAAACTATTGTTCTTGATATTGTTTGGGTGAGGAAGAGTGTAAACCACGAAGGGTGATGCCATGCCATGATATGAGAGA
Source organism: Nicotiana knightiana (assembly GCA_005239525.1). NCBI lineage: Eukaryota > Viridiplantae > Streptophyta > Magnoliopsida > Solanales > Solanaceae > Nicotiana > Nicotiana knightiana. Next base: position 155,902 of record ML379750.1, on the reverse strand, counting down.
TAATGCACGAAGGATAATGACGTGCCATGATATTGGGAGGTAAAAGCACGAAGGGTGATGTCGTGCACTTGTTTTGGTGAGAATGAGACTAAAGCACGAAGGGTGATGCCGTGCACTTGTTTTGGTGAGGATGCGAGTAAAATCACGAAGGGTGATTCCGTGTATTTGTCTTTGCATTTTATTCCTTTTTTCTAAATTTGGATATTCCTACTGGTCTCTTGCTGTATTTATTGGCAAGATTTGATATTTCTCCTGTACGGCATGGTAAGTTCTGAGTTCTGGACTGAGTTCCGGTGGATAAATCTTGAGGAGATTCTGATCAAGGGATTTTATTGAAAAGTGTTATTGAAAAAGAAATGGTTTGAAATGATTATACTTGAATGACTTTTACATCGAAGGTATATTTGAAAAGCACTAGTCTTGCCTAAAATGAGATTTAGAAGTCATTTTATTGGGAAAGCATCTTTTAGAAGTTTCATATTGTGAAAGAACCTATGTTTTACGTAATTCTCTCTGTTAAATATACTTATATCTACATTCATGCTATTTATCTTGTAGACCAATGGTGTCTTCACTAGTCCTCGTCAGTACTCCACTGAGGTTATTCTTGGTACTTACTGGGCACCGTTGTTATGTGTTCATACTACACTTCTGCACATTTTTGTGTGCAGATCCAGGTATATATTGTAGTAGCTGTGTGGATGGTTGCCGAGGAGGCTCAAGGTAACCTATTGCTGCGTTCGCAGGCATCGGAGTCACCTTCTTTGGATTTATTATTCATATACTGTTGTATCTAATTCTCAACAGTTGTACTTAGAAGTTGTAGAAGATTCGTAGAGCTTATGACTTGTACTACCGGTTTTGGGAAAGTTTGTACATTCTGTTGAGATTCTATCAAGACTGTTAGTTTTTCTTTATTTATTATTGTTATTCCGTAACTGCTAGGCTTACCTAGTCTCTAAGACTAGGTGCCATCACGATACCCAACATAGGGAATTTGGGTCGTGACAACACGACATCACCCTTCGTCCTTTTACTCTCAATAATATGGCACGACATCACCCTTCGTGCTATTGATTTCAATAATATGACACGACATCTACCTTCGTGCTTTACACTCTTTCCTCACATGATAACGAATATAGACAATGGCGCGACATCACCCTCGCAAGGGAGTCAACAATGGAAACAAAATCATCAGCAACATGAACAATAATAGAAACCATACTGTCCCGGCAAGTGAGTCAACAATGGAAACAAAATCATCCCGGCAAGGGAAATAGCTATAACCAATCTTGCTTAACTAATTAGCTTCACGAAATAAATCTCAACTTGAATCAATGTTCCACAGTAGGAAATTCCAAGAAAATACCATCAACATCTATAATCATCAAGTTAGGCCTAAGTAGTCCTTAATGAAAGATCATATCAATCACAATGTACAACCCACGGGCATGCTTGACACCAACATATAATACTCCAATTACTGCTAAACAATTATAGGGCGAGGTAATACAAATTTTAGCTAAGTAGGCAGTTTATGAAGAAAAATATAGCATGCTGATAGAAGAGGTAAAATCTTCAGTCAAGTCAATTAAGATCAAGTAAACAACAAAAAAAATCTAAAAGAAAGAAATTCTAATTTAAGCAGGAAGAGATCAAACTAGAATATAGGAACTCAGTTATAGTAATTACAATTTCATACACATGGGATATAAGGACCTAAGAATCCTAAAAGGCCAACCTTTTACAAATATGTCCGAGTACGCACTCGTCACCTCACGTACACGGTCTAAAATCAACATAGAAGACTCAAATCCTAAGGGGTAGTTCACCCACACAAGGTTAGGCAAGATACTTACCTCGAAGACGACAACCCGGTACTCTAAAATGGACATCTCGGGCGAAAAGACTTCCTGACAGCTCAAATCCAACTAGAACAACTTCAAAACACACATAAGTCGTATAAGGAACTATTCCAGATAACAAAGTTTCGATATTTACAAAAATATAAAAATCGACCCCGGGGCCCGCACCTCGGAACCCGTCAAATTTTACCTAATTCGATTACCTATTCCAATATGAGTTCAACCATACAAAAATTACCAAATTCCGATACTATTTCGTCCCTCAAATCATGAATTTTTGTTTTGAGAATTTTCTTCAAAAAACAACATTTTCTTCAACCCAAAACACAACTTAAATGATAAAAACAAAGATAAAATCATGGAACAGATATAGTTCTAGGTGAAGAACACTTACCCACTCGATTAGATTGAAAATCCCCAAAAATCGCTCCCAAATCCGACGTCCAAAGCTCAAAATGTGAAGAAAATGTCTAACCCTCGTTTATAAGAATCTGCCCAGGACATCCGCACCTGCGACCACTTAGCCGCATATGCGCAATCGCAGGTGCGTGATACAAATGGTACCTGACCTCCTTCTCATTCCTGTGCCCCAGAAACCTCTTCTGCGGGGACCGCACGTGCGCCCAAATGTTCCACACCTGCGGAGGCTTCGCAGTCCGCTTATTCTCGAACCTGCGTGATTTTTTCCGCACCTGCGGTTCCCTATCCGCAGGTGCGGCCACACCAGAACAGCAACACCAGGTGCATTTCAAAACTTTAAACTTCCCGTTAACCATCTTAAACCATCCCGAGCCCCTCGGGACCTCAACCAATTACATCAATAGGTCACATACCAATACATGAACTTAGTCGAACCTTTGGAACGCCCAAAACAACATCAAAACACCTAATCAATCTCGGATTCAAGCCTAAGAATTTCTAAACTTCTAAAATTCGCCAACAATGCCGAAACCAACCAAACCACGACCGAATGACCTGAAATTTTGCACACATGTCATGAATGATGCTACGGACCTATTCCATTCCGACCCCGATATCCCAAAAAGTAAACTGTGGTCAAACTTCTCCATTTTCCAAATTTCGCTGAGTTACCTCAAATTACTCTACCAGCCTCCAAACCCAATTCCGGACGCGCGCCTAAGTCTTAAATCACCATATGAATCTATTGACATTACCAAAAAATCATTCCGAGACCATTTACACAAAGTCAAACCTCCGGTCAAATCTCACTGCTTAAGCTTCAAAAATTAAAATCCCTCTTCCAATTCGACTCCGGACACTTCGGTAACTGAATCCAACCATGCACGCAGGTCGATATGCTCAATGTGAAACTGTTCAAGACCTTACACCATCGAATGGAGCATAAATTCTCAAAACGACCGGTAGGGTCGTTACAATAGTGAATTTGATATGTTCTTGAGGAATTCATGAGTTTTGAGGCTAAATTCGTAGTTTTAGGTGTTATTTTAGCAATTTGATCGCATGAGCAAGTCCATATGATGTTTGTAGACTTGTGTGCATGTTTGAGTTGGAGCCCCGAGGGTTCGGGTGAGTTTCAGTTGGGCCACAGAGTGATTTGCACTTAAGAAATTTTGCTGGTGTGCTTCAGGTCTGCAGATGTCGCATTCGCGAAGTCTGGCTCGCAAATGCGAGCATCGCATTTGCGAAGATAAATTCGCATTTGCGATCAGAATGATGGGAGGAGACCTTCACAATTGCGAGGCTCAAATGTCGCAATTAATACCAGAACAGGCCACTTTTGCGAACAGTTGATCGCATTTGAGATGCTAGCAGGCCTAGGACATACTTCACATTTGCAAGGTAGTGTCCGCATTTGTGAACCTGTGATTGCATTTGCGATAACTGCAGCTGTTCAAAAACAATATTTTACGCAGTTTTCACCCATTCTTCAATTCTTTCGAACCCTAAACCTCAAGAGATGATTTTCGAAAGACCCAATCTTCTCCAAATCATAGGTAAGTGATTCCTAACTATTTTCTTTCAATCTTTTAACAAGATCTTAACCTAGAATCTAATATCTTTTTTAGAATTAGGGATTTTGGGTAGAAACTAGGAATTTAGAAAATTTGGGAAATTTGACCACAATTGCGGTCGGATTCCAAACCAATAATATATCCAGGCTCGGGGGTGACAGGTAAACGATTTTTGGTCCGAACCACGGTTTGGACCAAGCTGACCCGGGGTCGATTTTAGGCTTTAATTGGAAAAACTTAGGAAAACCATGATTATACATTAAAGTTAATTCTTTTAGAAATAATTAATATATTGAAATAATTATGATTAGATACGAGCGGGTTGGAGGTGAATTCTAAAGGAAAAGTTTTATTTGAACAATTAGTGGCCTGAGATATCAAGGTAAATATTGTGTCTAACCTTAGCTTGAGGGAATAGGTATTGAGTGACTACTTGCTACTTTTTTGGTTGTTGAATACGATGTATAGGTGAGGTGACGAGTACCTATACGTTGTGGACGAGTCATAACATGCCAGTGAAAGATAATTCTTGTTATTTTAGCTGTCTTAAAGCCTATTAACTATGATTATTGATGCTAGTGAAATACTGGAAGATTTGTATCCGGTTCCACCGAGATGGATAATATTGTGAATATTGAGTAGAGATTGAAATGGTAAATGGTGATTGAAACAATGATGAAATATTGATTTCTTGTGAAATTCCTCTTTAAATATTGTTAATGATTCTGTGACTGGTGAGGAAGAGAGTAAAGCACGAAGGGTGATGCCGTGCATAATTTATTTAAATGGTGAGAAAGAGTGTAAAGAACGAAGGGTGATGCCGTGCATAATTTATCTATATTGTCAGGTGAGAGTAAAAGCGCGAAGGATGAATCCATACATTCTTATTTATAATCTGGTGCGTATGAGAGTAAAAGCACAAAGGGTGATGCCGTGCATTCTATTTGTTATTTGGTGAGACTAAGAGTAAAAGCAGGAAGGGTGATGCCGTGCAAGTTCCCTTTCTATTTTAATTGCTTAAATTGTTGTTGATCAGTGTCTATTTCTATCTTATTGTTTTCTCACTCCTTATGTTAAATTCTCCACTATATGCTCCTTCCCATCATTTGTTGTTTACTTTTATTTATTTGCTGTTATTTCTACTAGCATGATTATACATATTCAGGTTTTTATATGGTTCCATGTCCTAGCCTTGTCACTATTTCGCCGACGTTAGGCTCGACACTTACCAGTACATAGGGTCGATTGTACTGATACTGCACTCTGCACTTCTTGTGTAGATCCAGGTTTAGGTCCGAGCTGAGTTCGAGTCAGAGCTGACACTTCCGCACGGAGACACGAGGTAGATCTGCTGACTTCTGCAGATTCCTGGAGACTCTTCATTATTATTCAGTTGTTGTTTTATCTAGTTCAAAAAAAGTTCTATATTTTCGTTTAGCCAAATAATTGTAGAAATTCTTAGTAGTTCGTGAATTGTGACTCCAAACGTTGGGTAGCTAGATATTAGTATTAGATTCGCAGTATCGTTTATTTAATTCATTTATTAACATTTCTTGTTTAATATTAGTAGTAACATTTCTTGTATGTTTTAATTGTTTTAAATGTCGTAACCCTCTAATGTTGGCTCGCCTAGCAAGAATAGCGTTAGGCGACATCACCGTTCTGACGGTGGTAAATCGGGTCGTGACAAGTTGGTATAAGATCTCTAGGTTGTCTATGTCTCATAATTCTCGGAGAAGCTTAATAGAGTCTAGGTTGTCGTGCGATTCTTGTTATCCCCATACTAATTGAACTCTTCTATTCTTGTTCTCTTGCAGATGGCGAGAACACGTACCTCATCTTCCACTGACCAACAACCGGACCCTCCAGCAGCAGAAGCTCCTACAAGGGTCAAAGGCCAATGTCATGCCAGAGGCCGAGGCAGGGGCAGGACTCAGCCCAGTGCTAAGGCAGCAGCTCCAGCTGCGGAGCCCCAGATAGAGCTTGATGAGGGGGATCCAACTCAGACCGTTTCGGTGAGACCAACTTAGGTCCCAGAGGGGTTTATTGCTACCCTGGTGCTTCAGGATGCCTTGGTCCGACTATTAGGCCTTACAGAGAGTGTAGCCCAGACTGGTGCACTCCCCGGGGCAGCAGCCGTATCCAGGCTAGAGAAGGAGTCCAGACTCCTGCTACCCACACTCCGGAGCAGACTACTCCTCATATTCAGACCCCACCAGCCCATCTAGTTGGGGTAATTCAGCCAGGTGCTGCAGCACCGCTCGCTGATGGGACATCTAAGTCCTCCGATGCCTTGTGGAGATTGGACAGGTTTATCAAGCTTTTCCATGTTCATTTTAGTGGTGCCACTTCAGAGGACCTCCAGGAATAACTTGATAGCTGTCATGAGGTTCTTCGGAACATGGGTATTTTGGAGACCAATGGGGTTGACTTTGCTGCTTTCTAGACGACCGGTTCTGCCAAGAAATGGTGGAGAGATTATCTATTGACTAGACCAGCTGGGTCCCCTAATCTTACTTGGGATCAGTTTTTGCACCTCTTCTTGGAGAAGTTTCTACCTATTACTATTAGAGAGGAGCTCCGCCATCAGTTTGAGCGTCTCCAGCAGGCAGCATGACTATTACGGAGTATGAAACCCGTTTTGTGGATTTGGCCCGTCATACTACTCTTTTGCTACCCACAGAGAGGGAGAGGGTTAGGAGATTTATTGAGTGTCTTGCTCAGCACTTCAGAGATCCCATGGTGCCCTAGGTGGTCATGGCTCTTACTTGCCTTATTCTGATCAGCCAGCTCCTATCAGTGCACCTCCTCTTCAGAGTTTTCAGGGTGGTTATACAGGTCGACAGGATCCGTTTGTGGCCAGCAGTCTCAGCAGCCGAAGTCTTGTTATACTTGTGGTGACCCGAGGCACATTGCTAGATATTGCCCTCGCACGTCGGGTAGTTCTCAGTATCAAGGTTCTCATGCTATAGTTCTTGCACCAGCTGCCGCACCACCTGCCCAGCAAGCCAGGGGTAGAGGTGAGGTAGCCAAAGGTAGGGACCAGATTGTTCGAGGTGGAGGACATCCCGATAGAGGTGGAGGTTCGCCTGTCAGAGGTTGTCCCAGAGACAGGGTTTAGGGTGTTGGGGCTTAGCACCTATTGTATGCATTTCCGGACAGACCTGAAGTAGAGTCCTCCGATGTTGTTATCACATGTACCTTTTCAGTTTGCAATAGAGATGCTTCAGTTCTGTTTGATCTGGGGTCTACTTACTCTTATGTGTCATATTATTTTTCTTCGTATTTGATTGTGCCCCGCGATTCCCTAAGCGTCCCTGTTTATGTGTCTACACCTGTGAGGGATGCTATTGTTGTATATCGTGTGTATCACTCGTGTATGGTCTTTATTGAAGGCCTTAAGACCAGTGTAGACCTTATGCTTTTTGATAAGATTGATTTTGATGTCATATTGGGCATGGATTGGCTGTCACCTTATTACGCCATCTTGGACTGTCACGCCAAGATAGTTAAATTAGCTTTGCCGGGGTTACCTAGATTATAGTGGAGAGGGACTCCTAGTCATTCCTCCATCAGGGTTATTTCTTATATGAAGGCTCGGCATATGGCCGGGAAGGGGTGTTTGGCCTAGTTGGACCATGTTCGTGATTCTAGTGATGAGGTTTCTTCTATAGATTCGACGCCTGTTGTTCGTGAGTTTTCCGAGGTGTTTCCTGCAGACTTGCCGGGGATGCCACCCGACAGGGATATTGATTTTTGCATTGAGGTGGATCCGGGCAGTCAGCCCATTTCTATTCCTCCATACTCGATGGCCCTACCAGAGTTGAAAGAATTGAAGGAACAACTGCAAGATTTGCTTGATAAGAGATTCACTAGACCTAGTGTCTCGCCCTGGGGTGCACCGATTTTGTTCGTGAAGAAGAAGGATGGATCGATAACGATGTGTATAGATTACCGGCAGTTGAACAAATTCACTATCAAGAACAAGTATCCGTTTCCGAGGATTGATGATTTATTTGATCAGCTTCAGGGTGCCAAGGTGTTTTCAAATATCGATTTGAGATCGGGCTACCATCAGTTGAATATTAGGGCATCCGATGTCCCTAAGACAGCCTTTCGGATGACGTATAGGCACTATGAATTTCTGGTGATGTCTTTTGGCTTGACTAATGCCCCAGCAGCATTTATGGACTTGATGAATCGGGTGTTCAAGATTTATCTAGATTCCTTCGTAATTGTGTTTATTGATGACATTCTAATATACTCCCACATACGGGAGAAGCATGAGCATCACCTTCGGATAGCTCTTCAGACTTTGAGGGACAGTCAGTTATATGCTAAATTTATAAAGTGCGAGTTTTGGTTGGATTCAGTCGCCTTCTTGGGTCACGTCGTATTAGAGGAAGGGTATTTAGGTAGATCCTAATAAGATTGAGGCAGTCGAGAACTAGTCTAGACCCACTTCAGTCACGTAGATCAGGAGCTTCTTGGGTTTGGAGGTTTACTACCATCGGTTTGTGGAGGGGTTTTCATCTATAGCAGCCCCGATGACTAAGTTGACTCAAAAGGGTGCCCCATTTAAATGGTCAGACGAGTGTGAGGCGAACTTTTAGAAGCTCAAGATAGCCTTGACTAGGCACTGGTGTTGGTGTTGGTGTTGTCGTCAGGTTCAGGATCTTTCACGGTATATTGTGATGCCTCCCGTGTTGGGATCGGAGTGGTATTGATGCAAGAAGGCAGTGTGATTGCATATGCGTCTCCGCAGTTGAAGATTCATGAGAATAATTACCTTGTCCATGACTTAGAGTTGGCAGCCATTGTTCACGCATTGAAGATTTGGAGGCACTATCTTTATGGCATGTCGTGTGAGGTTTTCACGGATCATCGTAGCCTTTAGTATTTTTTCAAGCAAAAGGATCTCAATTTGAGGCAGAGGAGATGGTTAGAAATATTGAAAGACTATGATGTCACTATATTGTACCATCCGGGGAAGGCCAATGTGGTGGGCGATGCATTGAGTAGGAAGGCGGTGAGTATGGGTAGCCTTGCGTTCATTCCAGTCGGTGAGAGGCCGCTAGCTTCAGACATTTAGACTTTGGCTAATCAGTTTGTGAGGTTAAACATTTTAGAGCCCAACCGTGTTCTAGCTTGTACAGTTGCTCGGTCTTCCTTATTTGAGCATATCACAGATCGGCAGGATGATGACCCTCACTCGATGGTCCTTAGGGACACATTTCGGCACAGTGCTGCCAAGAAGGTTATAGTTGGAGATGATGGTGTTTTGAGGATGCAGGGTCGAGTGTGTGTGCCTAATGTAGATGAGCTTCGTGAGTTGATCCTTGAGGAGGCTCATAGTTCTAAGTATTCTATTCACCCGGGTGCTGCCAAGATGTACTAGGACTTGTGGTAGCATTATTGGTGGCGGAGGATGAAGAAGGATATTGTTGCGTACGTGGCTTGTTGCTTGAATTGTCAACAGGTGAAGTATGAGTATCAGAGACCCATTTGTTTGCTTCAGCATATAAATATTCATGAGTGGAAGTGGGAGCGTATCACTATGGACTTCGTTATTGGACCCCCACAGACTCGGAGGAAGTTCGACGCCGTTTTGGTAATTGTGGATATGCTGACTAAATCAGCACATTTCATTCTGATGGAAAGTACTTATGCCTCGGAGCGGTTGGCAGAGATATATATTCGGGAGATCGTTCTCTTTCACAGTGTGATAGTGTCTATCATTTTTGATCGAGATACGTAGTTTACCTCGCACTTTTGGAGGGCAGTTCAGCAAGACATAAAATAAACTCTATTAAGCACATAACAAGTGTATTTTTATCATTAAAGCACATCAAATATAAGGTATATTACATGGTAAACTATGCATTCTAGCCTCGAATCAAGACCCCACACTTAAATCTTTGCTCGTCCTCGAGCAATCAAACTACACTCATGTACACAACTTATTAAGCAAATCTCTTAACACGTTATACCAAGAATATTTAAAACATTTCAAGCATAAAGGTGTGACATCCTCGCCTCAATAATCGACTCACAAATACCATGCTTTATTCACAATTCACTAACTACTCTAACTTAGAGGTCAACAACATTACCTTTCCTTCGCGAATCATGTGCCGTCACAAAATCAAAGAGCTAGTTCCTTACACAATAAAATTTAAGAATACTTAGGAACTCAAGATAGAAAGAATTCACTCGCTCTCAGCAATAATATTCATATGCCACAAAAAATGCACCATAAGCTTGCCCGTAGTGTAATACTCCAGTAATCGAGCTCATTCAGTCTAGGATCAAGTAGGACTTTATTTGGTTGTAATGTAGGCTCCGGGATGGGTATGATACATTTGGATATAAAAGTGACTACACCTCCCTAAGCACTTTAATACATATAGTTTCGAGTTCAACCTCAAACTTATAATAAGCCAAACTCCATCTCCACATCGATGTTATTACCCCATACTTCTTTAAGCACAATTACATTAAGAGTCACCACGTATACTTTTTTTCTTTCAAAACAGCACAACTGTTTATTTATTTCTTTTTCTTTTCTTCTTTTCTTCTTTTCTTCTTTTTCAAGTGCCTCTTACTTTTTCAAACATGCACCTTTCTCCTTATTTCAATTATTCCCTCACATACCAACCTACCACCCCACACTTTAACTTTTTCATATTTCATAACAATTCCAGTGCTTACGAGAGGTGACAAGGTTCAAATATAAGATCGATTCAAACAAAGGGAATATGGCTTGTAATGTGGTTGCCAAAGAAACAGGATTATAGGCTCATCGGGGTTAACTACGATACATAATGATTAGGTGGGTAAAATATAGATAACTGGCTGAACAAAGAAATGCCTATATCACTTCCAAGACTGAATAAAACTTCTATTTCGCTTTGCACACACACGGGGCAAGTTCTAGACATCAAATGCAATGCACAGAATAACATACAAATCTCACACACACTTGGCACATAACTCACTCAGGATTAGATCTATCACGACACTCCAGTCAAAGCAGTTAAACAAATCTTAAGAATTCCTTATTTAAGGTATTTATCCTGGAGTCAAAAATTGAGCCTAAGCGTCACAACCAAAGTACTGACTATTCTCAAGGCATTAGCACGTTTCGAGATATTGCTACTATTAAGCCCTTAACCATATGATTTCTACTCCTAAAAATTAAAAACTACCTACACCCGGTTCAATTAAAAACCCTTGGAAAAGAACCGTGGTCCAAAGAAAAACCAAGGGGGAATTACTACACTACCTAAAACAAAAATCTTTTTGGTTTTTTCTTTAGACTTACTTCCTTCAAGAAAACTGTCTAGGAGATCCATCGTCAGGAAGAGTCCATTAATCTAACACAACTAAAATAGCATAGAAAGACACCAGACAATCTCCTCACCCCACACTTAAAATTTTGCATTGTCCCTAATGCGCACCTATGCATACAAGAGGGTAAAAAGAAAACTCCCTGGTAGGCCAAAGGCCGAAACACTAGCATCTCATGGGGTACTCAGACTTCTCCCATGCCTGGTCCTTCATGCGGGTACCTCACATTTAGAGTTCCAACCATCTAATTTGCTGTTGCATCCTTCCAGTGGCTTGCGTTCCATGCTCCTAATAATAAAAAATAAAATTGACACTACAAAATAATACAATTAGAAAAAAATAAAATAAAATAAAACAAAAAGAATAAAAATAAAATAAAGCAGTAAAGCTGGGTTGCCTCCCAACAAGCGCTTGATTTAACGTCGCGGCACGACGTGAATCACTTTCTGCCTCCACTTCGAACTTATGAATTGAGCCCCCAATTTGGCATCTAGTTTTAGGTTATGCTCCAAGGGTGGCGGAACAAATATAATTGGCCCAAGCAACCATTGTATTATTTTACACTTCTTGGCTTTTAGATGAGGTATGTAGTCCTGTCTTTCTGGCAAGAAAAATTCCAGAATGTAAGTATCCTGTTCCTCCTTCCTTGACTCGTCAATTGGCTCAGATGACTCTATTTCCATATCATCATCCAAACACAATGTGGGAAAATATTTGGAGTGAGGACCAATGCGCTCAAACACATGAACTGCAGGACTTTCAACGTCCTCAACAACAATCACACTAGAGTCGATTAAATTTGTATCCTCAACGTCCCTAGTTGACTTTAGTACTACTTCTTCAACATCGGCATCCTCAAATTCTAGTTGGTTAGTGTGTTGGGTTTCTACTTTGGACACCACCATTGGCACCTCAATTTTCATCTCTGATGTACACTGCTCCTGGCTACTATCATTAATATTGGCATATTGAGCGTTAAAAGCTTCAACTAGTTGACTCGTTTGAGCCTCCAAGTTGCGAATAGTTTTATCTTGCCTTTGTACCTGCAGTTGTAACTCCTCCTGTTGTTTCAGAATGCACTTCATCATATCCTCGAGCCTTTTCCAGTCATCATCACTGAGTTCTTTATTTCTATTAACTTCAAAGGAAAAAGAAGAATCATCAAAGTAAGGGGTTGGGGGAAGATAAGAAATATAAGCACAACCCTGAAAGTGACCATCTTGACCACCACACATATCACACACATTCCACACATAAGATTGAGTTGGTGCACATAACTCGCTCTCGGGAATATTTTGATAATTTTGCTCTGGGTGGTTTCCTCCATAATATGCATAATGAGGATCAAAAGTAGAATTACCAACATAACTCTCATAATTCCATGATGCCATGTTTTAACAAATAAAACTAAAATAAAGAAAATAAAAATCAAATACTAAAAAAAATTTAAACTTAAAACCTAATAATAATATGTACAATTACAGCTACACTTGATAATACCGTTAATTCCCCGGCAACGGTGCCAAAATTTGATCACGCTCAACTATGTCTTATAGAAGACTAAGCGGGCGTTGCAAATATAATCTGGGGTATTATGCCCAGAGTTGATCCCATAGGGAATTTACGTATCACAGCA
>ML379750.1:85629-142420 GCA_005239525.1 Nicotiana knightiana | reverse complement strand
TCTATCAATCATGAACACTCTATCTACCATAAATCTCTCTCAAGTAATTATGATAATTTACTAGACGCACTCTCTCAAGTTACGCTAGCTAGATTGCATTACAGTTCACTTTAGATTGCACCCAAGGTATCGTTATCTCTAATCCAACCTCTAAACCCTTGGTTATGACTTTCTTCTATACTCCGGAAGTGATGTTGTTCAAACAACTACCTAAATATGCACTCTCTCTCAAGTAGATACATAATAAATAGGCACAGCTAATTGATGGCCATTCAATTAACTACAGTTGAACAAATAGAGATTAATCAACCAATCCAAACTATGTTAATATCAAAATAAGTTTATCCCCCTACGGGTTCCACAAGAAATTAGCTAAACATGTTCAAAAAGAATCAAATCTAAACTAACTTGCATAATTAAACTACAAAGTAATGAAGAAAATCTGTACAAATCGATGTTTTGCCGTCCGAATCTCTTCTAATCTCCTTCGTCCCTCCTTGTAGTTGTGTTTTAGGAGTCTATTTATATGTTTAGGGCGAACCCTAACCGTGTAAGAGACTTCTATTTCAACCGGGAAACACTTAAACTCGTCAAAACTCGGATTTGGCCGAACTGGGAACCCCGAGCGTTTGGGCTCTAACGCACCCCTAAGGCCAGGGCAGGCCTGGCGTTTGGGCCCTAATGCCCCCCTAACGCCAAGGGCTGCCTGGCCTTATGGGGTAAACGCCCCCCTAATGCCAGGTAGGGTCAGGCTTTAGGGGGCAAACGCCCGACTATCGCCCGGGTGTATCCTTTTACATATTTTCGACGTATTTGCATCCCTTTAGCTCCGTTTCCATCTCCAATTCACCTACACATAAAATAAACTCTATTAAGCACATAACAAGTGTATTTTTATCATTAAAGCACCTCAAATGTAAGGTATATTACATGTTAAACTATGCATTCTAGCCTCGCATCAAATAATCTCTCCAAAAATCTCCTTCTACCGAGCTCCCACTTCAATTTTATGATATGAACTCGAAACCCTCGTCTCTAATCTTTTAAATCTGCCCAGATGCACCTTCATTGCGAATGCGACCTTCCCATTGCATTCGCGTATACCAAACTTCCTGCCTCTCAACTTAACTCTTCGCGAACGCGACCATATGAAGCTTTGCAAAAATAATTCTTCGCGAACGCGACCCCAGCCCCCGAACGCGTAGGCCAAGGGCCTGGGGTCCTTAGTTATCTCAACATCTCTTTGCGAATGCGACACCTCGCCCGCGTTCACGATGCATACACAACCATACCTTCCCAGCTCACAATCACCCTTCATGAACGCGAGGCTCCTCTCGCGAACACGTAAGAGGAAACCAACAAAAATACATCGGTAGTTATCAACCAACATATCATCCTCCAAAACTCACACGAGACCTCGGGACCTCAACCAAACATATCATCAAGTCCCGAAACACGATACAAACTTATTCTAACCCTCAAATCGCCTCAAACAACATAAAAACACGAATTACGCACGGATTCAAGCCTAATAAAGTTTGAAATTTCCAAATTCCGCAAACAACGCTAAAACCTATCAAAGCACATCATAAATGACACCACAAATCTACTCCAACCTCCTGAAATCCAAGTGTCTCAACTTACTCTGAAATCACTCCAGACCCGAATCAACTAACCCGGTAATTCATATAATAGTTATAGAACACAAAAGGAGCAGAAAATGGGGGAATGAGGTTTTAACTCTCGAAATGACAGGCCGGGTCGTTACAGTCCTAATCCCTCAAGTCAAGGTTAATATCACGACTCCAATATTTCTCTGTAAGATGTTGTGATGGAACCTACTCTCTAAGACTAGGTAAGCCTAACATTCATGTAGAAATAAATAAAATAATAATTAATGTCTCAAAACTCATCAACTAATATAAAGAAAATCTCCAGAACTTAATATATATGTAGTAGCCAAAAACCTGGCGAACTACAAGTCACAAACTCTATGAGTGATACTGAATATATCTATACATCAGTGTGTAATATAGTATAAGGTAAATAAAATAACCTAGGTAGATGGGAACTCCGAGTCTTGTGGACGCTGACATGTATACCTTGAAGTTTTCAAAACTGAGCTCTTGCTAGTGTCTGGACTGCTAGGTGGTACCTGGATTTGCACCAAAAGACGTGCATAAGCATAACATGAGTACACCACAACGGTACCCAGTAAGTGCCAAGCCGAACCTCGGTAAAGTAGTGACGAGGTCAAGTGAAGACCCTAGTGGAACAAATAAAAAACTTAATAAGTGTATAATAGTGAAATGATGATAGCAATAGAAACGAGACAATTAAACAAGTACACCGAGAATAACTACACTGAACTAAGGCAAATAATACTTCATAGAAAAAAACAAGGGATACTATGACATGGAACAAAACAATAGAAACACAAGTGAAGAAATAAAAAGTATCAACAAGAATCACTACCGAGGTACCGCCTCGTAGTCTCAAATCAGAAATCAATTCACAATCTTTCCTTATATCATCGTAGGCGCCTTGTATTTAGTTTTTAAAATTATTTTCCAGAAATAGCATCTCACATTTTAACCCACCTTATCACACCACATGGTTTCTAGTAGTTCCCCTACTAGCCACGCCTATGAAGCCCACCTTATCTCACCGCATGCGTTTAAACCCAAAAAACTTATACTACTGCATGCGTATCAATATCACAATGTATCTCAAATCGCACCTCAAGTAGCCAATACAATAACTTGCCAAAGAATAAAAAATAACAATGTTTTCACAATAACAAGCCCATGGATCAACCACAATGTACTCAAGAGTCTCAACAATAATAACTAGAAGTGAATAACTAAAAAAAATAGTAGTTCACAACTTAACACTTTGCCTCAACGTGAATCACGACCTTTATAGCTCAATACCGCTTTCATCAACAAGATATTCCAAGAATAACAATTTCAAGCAAAGAACTCACGGTTAAATAATGAACAAGGAAATGAGAAAACAAAAGCAACTTCAACTAAACATGTAGGGTATTTAACAAGTAAGAGATAAGACACATAGAGCACGTGAAGATAGACTAGCAATGATGACTATAACATGTCAAGGTAACTCAATTAAGGAATGAAAGGATCTACATAACTAAAATTTAATCTCTATATTTAGCCCGTGTACACACTCATCACCTTGCGTACACAGCTTCAACATGTCACAATTAACACAAAAAAAATTACCTTTTCTGGCCTTTCCTTCTCATCATTTCTTTTCTCTTTGTGTGCATTGATACCTCTTTCAAGTTCCTCATCTCTCCCCCAAAACTTATGTTTTTAGCCAATTGTTTCACAAAAGTGGTAAGGAAATCTCGGGTGCCAAGAGAGAGTCACGACAAAATGGATGAAGGCTTGAAAAATGGTTATCAAACGAGAAAGGTTTGAGGCTCAAATGGGTTGACTAGGGATAACAACATTAGTGGGCAATGGAAAACTTCACGCGGGTCAAGGAAGGCTTTACAATCACTTTTTAAGCCAGTCAAAACTTAAGATTTTGCCTTGAAACACTTTTTGGGCAAGTTCTAGACCATCCGCACTAGTACTTGGACTTGCAACAAAAACATCTAACCTCTCACGCAGTTGGATTGGTAAAGATGATAGAGTCGAGTGCCCAAAACGAACATATTCAAGATTGAAAATCACGTAGGTTTGATTAAACCATTCGATGATAGCCTAAGTCAACACAAGAGTCACAAAGTCACTAACTAGAGCTATTTCGTTCCCAAAACCTTGTTTTTAACCATAAGCACGTAGTTAAGTGTGTTGGTACCAAGTGAAGCATGTTTGACTCTTCGAGCATGGCTTAATTAGGTATGTTTATTCGTTACTACTACTATTATTACCTAAACACCAAAAACTGACTCAATCCCTTAAGAAGGTTATCACGCCATCCATCGTTGGGAAGAGTCACCCGGTTCACACAAAAACTACCTTTGGAAAGAACTGTGGCATTAAGGAAACTAAAGGCTTCTTATCTTCTAAAACATATAAAAAAGCTATTAAATAAAAAATAAGCTACTTATTTAAACACTAACTAATAAGAAAATAAACATAAAGAAGCTACAAAGCAAAAACTATTGAAAGCGTAACGAATATTCATAATCAGAGAGTAGAGAGAATATATACATAAGGAGAAAGAAGAAGAAAATAGTATCAAGTTAATGACTGGCCAAATGGCTCAGAATTAGAAAAATATATCAAATTAACTCCACCCCCCCCCCCCACGAACAAAAATAAGCATTGACCGCAATGCTTAACAAAATAAGAGTAAAGGAAGAGTAAGAGTGAAGAAATCTCCCTATGGCTCCTTGGCCATCTATGTTTCCAAAAAAGTGTCATTGACCCGAACCTCATCCAACTAGATCTCCTCATCCTCAACTCCGGGAGTGGCTGGGTTGGTGAACATCTGATGTACTGCCTCGACAGTGTCAACAGCAAGGTCTGGCTCTTCAGACTTGCCAACTGGTATTGTAGGATCTGGGCTTGGGTGGTGCGGGTCAATCAACATGTCAAATGGAATGTCTCCTGCTGCCGCGAGCTTAGTAACCTGTCTCTGGAGCTTGTCCACTTACTTCTTGGAGGCCTGGAACTTCCGCATCTTCTTCACTTCCTTTCCCAGCTCTTCCATTACTGATATGTTGCACCAAAGTGGCCATGATTGTTCTGATTCTCCAAAAGCTTCTTCAAAGTTTCTTCAACTGTGGGGGGGGGGGGTGGGGAGATCTGGAGTGCCGGAACGGAGGACATGCTTCAATATTACTGGATATGTTAGGCAACTTCTACATCCAGTTGTTCAGGCTTGCTAGCATTAGGGAGACTCATAACACAGATAGTAGAGAAGTGGGCATCGGCACCGGCTTTAGGGCCGATGTGGAACCTGTAATGGGGACTGCTGGCGGCAATGATGCTGAAAGTGAGGGCATAGCTGCTGCACTGGTTGAAGGCTCTGCTGAAGTGGAAAGTATGTCAACTGTCTTTGCAGCTACCACCGATGACTCATCAGACTGGCCTATGGTGGTAGTCAGCTGATCCTTTTTTCATAGGGTTGTATGCATCCATCATAGAATACCACGAGAAAGTCTTCTTCGACCTCACCTTTGTATCATAATCTCTTGGCTCAACCCCTACATCCATGATATACTCTGTAATAGTGTTGGGATACGGATAAGATCCATCTTCTTGCCTCGAAACCACCGTGATCTTGGCCTACATCATGGAACCCATATTGATTGGGTACCCGGCCATGATAGAAGCTACTAGAACTGCCCGCAAAATTGGTAGATATGTCTCATTCTTTCACGGGTCTAGCCTCCTGTAGAGAAACATCTACCGTCGCTTCACCTCAAATTTTAGGGTGTTCTTATGAATAGGAACCCCTGCTGTGATCCATGGTGGTGGTGGTCTAGGAGCTACAAGAATCTCAGCTAACCAAGGACAAGCTTCCTCCCCAAGTGAAAACTTCTCTAAGTACTCTGCGGGCTCGACATGATCAAACCCAAGGTAAGTGTTTAGAATATGATGGTCAAATCGCACCTTGAGGTTTCTCACTTTTTTAACCTTTGTCCCGTTCTTGATCTGCACTACATTGGCATAAAAATCCCGGACAATATACTTCTTTGCATCCACCACGCTCTGGGTGAACCACATCCACCCTTTGCGCTCTCTATACTATCTCAAGACTGTAGGGTTATACGTTTCTATGTCTTTCAACTAGATCTGACACTCAAGAGTCAACAACCTTGTTGTCCACCACTCACAAACACTAAAAAAGCAGCTAAACTAACGAACCGGTCCTCCCATACTTCTTTCATCTTCGACCGCTCAAGGCCGGCAACTATGGCATCTCCCCATCCGCCATCGCCGGGGATGTTATCAACTGTAGTCGCTGGTTTCTCCAGGACATGTGTAGAGGAGGACTCAGAAGCCTGACTAGCATTTTTTGAACCCTTAAATGTGCTCCGTGTTGTGGAAGGCTCGTCCTGGAGTTAATACCTTCTCGGTGGCTTAGATTGGACATCCGGCTACTCTTGAATCGAGTTTCCCTCCAATGCTTCCCTAGATGGGGCATAAGAACTTGATTCGGAGGGCTTTGCATTTCTCCCTCTGTCGGCTATAGCCTTCTTTTTGATTATCTTTTGAAGGGCGAGGGGAAAACCACTCTTGCCTTGACCCCTTAAAGATTCATCACTCCCCTTTGAAGTATCACCTCTGCCTCCAGATCTAACCATTTTCTGTACCAAGCAACAACTTGTGTTATTTTTAATTCAAGTTAAAACATACAAGAACACACCAAAGAGACAATGAACAACATAATATAAATCATGCTTGCAGGGTAGGGAAGTGCGGTTCACAGAGTTGTCATTGCGGCCGCAGAATGGGCATTGCAGATCGCACAATTTATCATTGTGACTACAGAATTGGGTTGCGGGCTGTACAATTGTCATTACGATCACACTTCAGACACCATCTACATGCCAACTCTTTAATAACAGAGAATGGGTTGTTTTGCAGCCGCAATCAGTTTTCAGTGGACCGCACATTTTCTGTTGCGGCCGCACATGTGAGTTATCAAATTGACAACTCTCTGATAACAGAGAACTAGTTGTTCTGTGGCGGCGATGGGATTTCTTCGGTCCGCACATTTTTCATTGCGGCAACATAATCATGCTTTACTAAAGTATCCTAATTTCAACTTCTGCAGACCGCACAATTTCTTCTGCGGCCGCAGATTTCAAAATAGTTACAATTAGAGTTCTAAGGTTTGAAATTTTTTGCACAAATTTGACATGGTGGCAGTGTATGATAATAAAAAGCTATTTACCCATTCCCCATAGAGCAAGTACTAGTTGACCCACTTCAGTTTTAACCCCACATGGTTGTATAAATGAATTCTAGTGATAAATGGCCTAAAACTAACTAACAAGATTGTAAATTAAACTCAAAAAAATGAAAAATTCTACAATTAATTGAGGCATACAAGATAAGAAGTAATGCAAATGAGTGATCACAAATGTTGAGTGTGTGTGGCAGATGATCTACTAGACGATTTCAATGTGTAAGGCTTATAAATGCTCAGAGAGGGAAAAAAGTTACAGTAGCTCTAGGCCTTCTATTTGTACTAGATGGTTCTGAGGTTCTGAATGAGCGAAAGAGAGTTGACTGCGGCCACATAATTCCCATTGTGGTCCGCACTCTGGGCTCAGAGGCCCATTTTGTTTTGCGGTCAGCGAATTTACTGTGTAGCCACAAAAATTCTTGTGGACCGCAGGTTTTGTCTTGCGGCCGTGATTTGGCCATTTCTTTGACAAATCAACTTCAGAGAGTTGGCATTTACCCCTTAAATTTGTGCGGTCCACAATGGAATTGTGCGGCTGCAATTCACCTTTTGTTGGAGCAACAAAAATTGTGTTGTCCGCATAATACAATTGCAGTCCGCAATTCGTTCCACACTTAGCAAAATTTCTGGGCATAATTTGTGTAAACAACACTCATAACTGCAAAACACTTTAAATCCAATTTGCACAAAAATAACACCTTACTACAAAAGAAGAAAATAAAATAAAAAGAAACATATGTTGCCTCCCAAGAAGTGCCTTATTTAACGTCGCGACATGATGCATATTACCATAATTTGAAATAAATCACTGCCATCACGTGGACATCATCAACCTTTCCCAAGTAGTGCTTCACCCGTTGACCATTGACTCGTAATACCTCATCGTTTTTGTTATTCAAGTCCAATGCAATAAAATGTGTCACACCCGAATGTAGTTTTCATGAAGGTACTTCATCTTCTCTATGTACAAGGACGAAGTTGTATTGGCATGGTACCGAATTTCATCCAATTAATTAAAATGTACAACCTGCAAGTTAGTGGCTCCATCTCAATCAAGATTCCATTTCTTTAAAGCCCACGTGGCTTTATACTCAGGTTCCACCGAAAGATGAAAGGCTTTGCCAAACACCAACTGGTATGGAGAAATCCCGATAGGAGTTTTGAAAGCAGTCTGGTAAGCCCATAGTGCATCATCAAGCCTCCTTGACCAATCTGTCCGGTTAGCATTCACTGTTTTAGAAAAAGTACTCTTTATCTCCTGGTTAGAGACTTCCACTTGACCGCTAGCTTGTAGATGATAGGGAGTCGTGACTTTATGAGAGTTACATCTCGCGTTTTTGTGCGTTAAAGTTTCTCCTTCAGTTAATCGACGTAGACTCAGGGATGAGATTATCTTAAGGTTATACATATTTATGCTATTTATAACAAGTGATAAGTAAGTGCCCTGAAGGATAAAGGGTAAAGAATCAAAGAAAATGAGTTTCGTTGAAGGTTGTCGATTTGGGATAAAATACGGTCCGAGCTACAATACTAGACATTTATGGACTAATGCCATACAAGGTACCCCATGACCACGATAGTAGAGTACATAAAATGTATTAAACGTGAGTAGTATTTTAAGTAATTTGAGTTAATTCTTAATTATGTGAATTATTGGTTAATGGGATAATAACTAGTTAATTAAAATTAATGGGTGATTAATTAAAAACCATGGGATAAGACTTAACCCCTCCCCAATGTGGCAGCACCCCCTTTCCCATTTTATGACTCTTGAAAGTGATTTAAAGGTGGCACACTTGAAAAGGTTATGTGACACTGAGTTTGAAATGTGGGGCCCACCTAAAAGTTAGGGATAACATTCCTAGTCCAAAATCATTTTCTAATCTCTTAAGAAAGAGCTTCAGCCAAGAATTCTATGCGTAGGAATGTTATTGCTAATCTCTTAAGAATGAGTTTCAGCCAAGATTTCCTTTCATAGAAACGTTATTGCAAGTCTCTTAAGAAAGAGTTTCAACCAAGATTATCTTTGCATAGAAACAATATTGGTTCGAGCATTTCATACGAATTCTTCTGTGTTTCATCGCGATTATCATGTGTTAGAAGGATTGTCAAGAAGATCGGCTCAGGTATGTCAAGGTTATCCCTTATTTCCTTTTGGCATGATCTATACGACACAAACGAAACGAGAAAATGCACAACTTTCATAAATGACTCTATTCATAGAAGTATTAGAGGTGCCTATGTTCTTGAATTCCCTATATGTCTTATTATTCTATCATCTGTTCATGGGTATCAGAAAATATGAAAGTTGAAAAAGATTATTTCATGATATTAATCAAAGGTATAATGATTTTATGACGTTTCGAGAGATTTTATTGACATACTTATCATGCACTGAATTCATTTATACATGTACATTTAGCCATGAATAAATGACATTATATACGCGTATATATGTATATATATGTATATGGGATATGGGAAAAGGTTACAACGTTATATACGCACCACCACTTGATCAGCTGGTATATGTTGATGATTTTTCCCACAACGGACGAGGTGATATGATGGGATGCCCTCATAGGCTTGATGATGTTATGCACACATATAACTATGCATGACACGACATTTACACGCACATGCATGGGGAATTATAAATGTTTCAGGATTTAGAAATTTATTTAGACTTACAGGCATAATTCTTTATTCCATGTTTCATCTATGTCTTTTATGTACTGATTTTCATGCCTTACATACTCAGTACAGTATTCGTACTGACTCCCTATTTCCCAGGACTTGCGTTTCATGCTCGTAGGTACAGGTAGACAAGGTGACGGTCCCCCTCCTTAGGATCCTTGATCAATGAGAGTTGGTGTGCTCCAATAGATTCGGAGCTGCTTTGACCTTAGTATGATATGTCTGTATACATATATGGGTATGACGGGGACTAGTCCCGTCCTTGTACAGTTTTATATTCTAATAGAGGTCTGTAGAAAGTTATGTATAGTCGGATAGTATGTGGCCTTGTCAGCTTCCAGTTCTAGGTATATTATTGTCTATAGCATCCTTGCCGGCTCGCCCCACTGTATTCCGCATATATATGTACATATGTATTTTGCAAAGGTTTCCCCCAAGTATTTTATTCATGTTTATATCTTAGACGCATGCTTAAGGATATTCGACAGGTAGGACTCGGGTACTCGTCGCGGCCCATCGTTCTGGGTCGTGAAAAAAGTAGTATAAGAGCAGTTCTATGCTAAGGTTGTCTTCAGACCATGTCTAATAGATTCTTATTTATGGGTGTGTTGTCCATCACAATTATAGACAGCAGGCTACAGGACATATATGATGTTATCTGATGTTTAGCTTAAAGTGTATATATTTCTATGTATATCAGCTCATATTTTACTTTTGTTTCATGAGTTTTAGATGTTAATTGTGATTATTTGTAGTTTTTTTTTATGTGTAGGAATGATTTGGTAGCAATTGGGGACGAAACGTGCTAAATTAGAGCCAAAACGGACGAAATCGGAAAAATTACAAAATTCGGTGCCACAGGTAGGGCTTTGCGCCACCTGTGGCGCTGGAGGCAGAATACTTTTTCCAAGTAGTGCCCTGGTGGGCGCCCGACGCTACCCAAGGTGCCGATGATGGGAATTTATCCTAATTTGTCCAGGATTCGGTTAGTTCGATAATAGACCTACCCAACACGTATAAAAAGAAGTCTAAACTCAATTTTGAGAGGAGGACGTGAAGTGTAAAATGCAATATTGGTTGTTTGGCCCAATTAAAATTATCCCACCACCCCGGGAGCATAACAGAAAACTTGATGAAAAATTAGGGGTACAATTTAGAAGTTCGAGATGGAGACAAAAAGTGGTTCAAGTCGTGCCGCGACGTTCAATCAGGCGCTTGTTGGGAGGCAACCCAGCTTTACTGCTTTCTTTATTTTGCTTATTTTTTATCTTATTTTATTTTTATTATTTTGTAGTATTTATTTTTGTTCTGTAGGATTATGAGCATAGGAAGCAAAGCCATTGGAAGAGTACAAAAAACGAGCGAGATAGTTGGAAATAAGTGCGGGGTGCCAGCACAAAGGACCATCTTTGGGAGAAGTCTGAGTACCCCGTGAGCTGCTTGTGCTTCAGCCTTTGGCCTTTCAGGAAGTTTCTTGTCCACCCTCGTTATTTTTTTGCTTTATTTTTTCTTTGGGGACACTGCACTCTTTTAAGTGTGGGGTGGGAGAAATTCCTTTAGATCATTAGTAGTATTACACTAGTATGTTAATTTCTTATTTTATAGGATAGTTAGGTAGTATCCCTTGGTTTTTCTTTGGGCAATGGTTCTTTTCCAATGGTGTAGCTCGAACCTGGTATTCTAGTTAGTTTTTATTTTAATTTTCTTTAGGAGTAGTTAGGGAGAAATTGAGTAACTTCGAAATACCCACTGACATGTTTGGTGCTGGCATATTAGGTTATGACATACATTCTGCTTCCCCTTTTATTTGGTTTGACATGCGAAGCCTGAGTAAAATTAAATAGCCTATTTTGTGATGCCTTAGCTCAGTTGTGTGACTTGTATGCCACATAGTGTGATATTGCTTAATTTTCTCAATTATGTATGCTTGCTTCACTTGAGAATTGAACAAAACCGTTGTTATTGGATCATGTGCAATGTGTGTGTGAGTTTTAATTATCTTCTATGCTATCCGATATAGTCTAGAACTTTCCCCGTGAGTTAATTGAAGCGAAATTGTAAGTTATGCTAATCTAGGAGATGACATAGTCATTTTCTTGCTTGATCATGAATGTGCTGGTCAAATGAAAATAAAAATTTTTCCATTGCTAGCCCCTTTGAGCGTTTTGACATTTTCTTTGGGACCCACATTACAAGCCGTACCCCTATTTGTTCTTAAATTGAGATTTTTGGACATTTACCTCCTAAGGCACTTCGTCGCTAAAAGAATTAGGGTGAGATATTGGGGATTAGTTTTGAGTGGAGCCATGGAAGGGCCCTTGGGTGCATTAAAATTGAAATCAAAAGCCACTAGCCAATGAACTTTCATATATGGAGTGTGTGGAGAGAAAAATATTGTTGTAAAAGAAAGAAGAAAAAAATGATAGAATAAGTATGTAGAATAAGATACACACCTCCAAATTTATTAATATGTGCTAGTGGGAGTATAAAAGTGCTTAATTGAAAAAGGGATATGTTGAATATGGGTTGTGGCAAGTGAATTGGTTGAGGAGAATATATGTTGAATTGTGAATGTAGTGTATTAAAGTGCTTAGGAGGGTTAGTCACTATTCCTAAATATATCCTACCCGTCCCTTAGCCTATATTACAACCTTAAAAAGTACTAATTGATCCTAGATTTAGATAACTTAAATTAGTGGAGATCTACACTAAGCGCAAGCTTATGGTACAACCACGGGATCCATATGAATTCTTTGTGACAGTGATTAAAATTTTCGTTCAATTGTGTGATGTCCTTAAATTATGTTCAAAAGCATATTTGAATGTGTGGAGTAGTCTATATACACTCTTTTGTTGTTGGCGAGGGCACATGATCTCATGAGCAATTGGTAGTGTTGTAAACTTTCTTGTGGGGGTAAGTGCGTGAATTGAGAGGCCTTAGTGGTTACAAGTTGACTTTTGAGGTTTGGTGGTTGCAAATAGGTTGTTGGTATGATTGATTGAATTGTTATACTTGGACATGTTTAAAAAAGGGGAAGAATGTGAATTTTTGTATGTTAATGCTTGATTGTTGGTATCGATCATAGTCAAGGGGCAAGGTGTGTGATTGAAAAGTAAAATACTTCTTCATAATGAACTTTGTACATGTTGAAGGGTAGTAGATTGTCCCATTGCTCGAGGACGAGCAAGAGTCTATGTGTGGGGTGTTGATGTTTAGCTTTAAGTGTATATATTTCTATGTATATCTGTAATGACCCGACCGATCGTTCTGTGAGATTTACCCTATTTCCCCCATTTCTGCATTTGTTATTTATTGCTAGCCTGTTTATGTTGTGTTGGGTCAGTTGGTTTGGGTCTGGAGTGGTTATGGTGAGAATTGAGGCATTTAGTCTCTTAAAGTAGCCTAATAGTTGAGAAAGTCAACTGAGAGTTGACTTATCGGTGAACGACCTCGGAATGCAGATTTTATGGCTCGAAAAGTTTCGTTATGTGCTTTGGGACTTAGGAGTTTGTTCGGAATGAATTTTTGATAACCGGTGTAGAATCAAGCTTGAATTGGCGAAAGTTAGTTTCTGGCGATTTCCGATCGGCAGTGGAAAATAGGCTATCGGGGTCGGAATGGAATTCGTGAAGTTGGAGCAGGTTCGTAATGTCATTTTGGATATGTTTGCAAAATTTAAGCTCAATCAGAGGTGTTTTGGTTGGTTTCGGCGTAGTTGGCAAAATTTTGAAGTTTTAAAGTTCATAGGCTTGAATTTGATGTAATTTTTGGTGTTTTCGTGTTGTTTTTGGTGTTTCGAAGGCTCGACTAAGTTGGAATAATGCTATGGCGTGTGTTGGTATGTTTGGTTGGGGCCCCGAGGGGCTCGAGATTGATTTCAGATGGTTGGCGGGGTTTTGAACTTGGAAATCTACAGCAAATAGCTACTGGTGTGAGTTTTTGGTGTTGGACGCACCTGCGGATGGGTAGCCGCAGGTGCGATGGGCCATGCGCAAGTGCGAAAAGAGGCTAGGTAAGGGATTTTCCGCAGGTACGAAGCTATGTGCACACCTGTGAAGCCGCAGGTGTAGAGGATTGACCGTAGGTGCGAAATTGGTCCGTTAGTGGGATTTCCACAGGTGCGCACCTGGGACCGCATGTGCGGGTCCGCAGGTGAGACTAAGTGTCCGCAGGTGTGAAAATGCTGGCAAAAACTGTATAAAAAGGGGCCTCTGTGAAAATTGTCTCATTCCACCATTTTTGCACGCGGGAGGAGCTCTTTGAAGGCAAATTGTAGAAGGGAATTTGTGATTCTTCAGTTAAGGCAAATTCTCGGGTTATTAACATTATTTCTATGCTATTTATTGCGGATTAGGCTTGACAATTTTAGGATTTAAGTAGGAAAAGGTTGGGAATAAGGGGTGGAGAATTGGAATTTTCTTTTGAAGTTTTGGGTAGGCAATTGTGATGATTTTGGTATGAGTAGAATCGTGGGAGGACGAGGTTTCTAGTGATATAAAAATTATCGAATTTCGAGACGTGGCCCCGGGGCTCGGGTTTGGCCGAATTTCGAGATTCTTGAATAATTTGATAGTTTTCGATTGGGTTGTGTTCCTTTGGTATATATTAGTGATATTAAACTGGTTTTGGCTAGATTCGGAGCAATCAGGAGCCAATTCGAGGGAAAAGAGCATAGCGGACTAGTGTTATGGCCCGGTAGAGGTAAGTAATGGTTATAAATCTTGTCTTGGGGGTATGGAACCCCCGACTACATATTTCTCACTGATTTTAGAATGGCGCACATGTCGGATGATGTGTATGTGGCGCATACTGATTTTTTGATTGGACTAGGTCCTCTCCGCGGTAACCAATGAGTTGCATATTTTACACAAAACCTTATGTTAAATTATGTTCTAAAGATTGTTGAAATATTTGGGCTATAAGCCGTGTTTGGGGCCTCGTGCCGATCTGTTTAGACCCCTTGGGGGCTTTTTACTATTGTTTTTCCTCACTATTTGTTGATGATTTCACTCAGCCACATTGTGCTTACTGTTTTCGAAACTCAGCCTGAGTTACACTACTTTGAGATTTAAAATGATGTTTTGGGTCGAGTACCCTATTTTACTGATTCACCCGAGGGGCCTTTTGAGTGATTGTGAGGTGCTGAGTGATATTAGCGCTTGGGCTGAAGGAGCCCCTCCGGAGTCTGTACACACCCGAAGTGAGCGCACAGAGTGCCTAGTGTCGAGTGCCGAGTGCCGAGTGCTGAGTGCCGAGTGCCGAGTGCCGAGTGATTGGGAGGCATGAGTGACGGGGAGGTGCTGAGTGACGGTGAGGTGCTGAGTGACTGATTATGAGTGACTGTGAGGCATGCCCGAGGGGCTGATTATGATACATGTTTTTTCCCGAGGGGCTACTTATGATTTTACTACTTTCATTCTGAACTTATGAAATATGTTTTGCCCGAGGGGACTCTATATGATTCATTTCATTTTCATACTAAATCTTTCGGTTTGAAGTTGTTAAAACTATGCATTCTTCAAAGAACATTTATGAAGTTGGTTTTAAGGCATGATGATTTCGTATATCTATGTTACACTATGGGAAAGTAAGGTTTTGTATATTGTGATTTGATGGCATTGATTTTATGTGTTTCCTTGCCGCTTAGACTTGATTTATTTTCATTACTACTAAGTTGGCATACTCACATTACTCCCTGCACCCCTATGTGCAGATTCATGTGCAGATACCGAGCATTAGCCATTTATTCTGCGTGGAGCTGTATTGCAGGATATAGAGGTAGTTGTTCAGCGTCCGCAGCATCTCTGTTTTTCCTTCTTGTTGTATCTAGCTTTTATTCGGAGGTTTTGTATTATAATGTCGTACCTTTGGCTTATTTTCCATAGATGCTCAGGACTTGTTGGCTCCTGGTTTTGGGGTTGGTGGCACTGTTTATAGGCCTACTTTGTTTAGTAAACTCTGTATATTTTTTAAATGCTTGGAATTTGATTGGGATTTTGAAAGAAATTGTGAACATGTGGTTATTGTCTAGCCTAGTTCCACGATAGGCGTCATCACGGCCGGTTTAGGATTTGGGGTCGTGACAATATCGACTCATATTTTAATTTTTCTTAGTGAGTTTTAGATGTTAATTGTGATGATTTCTACTGATTTTTAGTGTTTTTATATGTAGGAATGATTTGGAAGCAATTGGGGATGAAACACGCGAAATTAGAGCCAAAACGGATGAAACCGGGAAAACTATGAAATTTGGTGCCACAAGTAGGGCTTTGCGCCGCCTGTGGCGCTAGAGGCAGAATACTTTTTCCAAGTAGCGCCCTGGTGGGCGCCCGCCGCTACCCAGGGCGCCGATGACGGGAATTTCTCCTAATTTGTTCGGGACTCGGTTAATTCGACCCTAGACCTACTCAACTTGTATAAAAGCAAGTCTAAACTCAATGTTGAGAGGAGGACGTGACTTTTAGAGGAAAACACAAGTATAGAGCCACCGTGGAGGCCGTGTTTCATTTTTCTTCCACCAAACTTAGTAATGTTTATGTTTCTTTTTATGATTTGTTGTTTGGCTACCATGTCTATGTGGAGTTAAAGTTGATGTTCTAGGGTTGTGGTTTATTCATGAATATTGTTATTCGAATATTGATTTTGATTTCTTAGTTTATTGCAATGGTTTATTTAATCAATCTTGTGCTTAATTATTTGATTGCTTGATCACCAATTGAATACTATCTATGAATCTAGAGTTGAACTCGAAAGTAGGATATCTAGATTGCATATAGGATTGAGTAGAGCAAGTTCTTGAACCTGGGCATCAGGGAACAGATTCGCGGTTAGAATAGACATATACCTAATTGCCTTGCTTGGTTAACTTACAAGAATTATAAATGTGTTCTTGTTGATTCTAACACCATAGACATATATGCGTTAGGTTAGCTTGAATAGGCGACTAAGAACTCGACAGATTCTTATGAGCAATATTAACCCTGTTAACGAATAAACCAAATAAATTAATTAGTTAATTCAATTGAAGAATACAATACGATTTTAGATATCCCATAACCCTAGATCGTTTGCATTACATTGATATCATAAAAATCTGCTTTTCCCTTGTTCAGAGTTCACTATTTGTTATCTTTATTTTAATTAGTTTAGAATCAAATATTATAAGGTTAAATTCTTGTTTAGATAATAAGGATAGTCTAATTTAGTTAATAGTTAATCACAAGTCCTCGTGGGTTCGACATCCGACTTTTAGTCACTTTATTACTTGACGATCGCGTATACTTGCGTGGGTGTGTTTGGTCACAACAAGTTTTTGGCGCCGTTGCCGGGGACTTGGAAATTAGCTAGTTTCTAGATTAGACATTGAATTACAAGTTTTATTTATTTTTTCTTCTCTTTCTGTAACTATTTTATTTTTATCAATATTTTTTTTTCTTAGTGTGTTTCTAGTTCTCTCAGCATGACATATGCGGATGAAATATACGGAGGTAAGGTTATTGAGGAAGACGCTTGGTTGACGTAAGACTTTTATGGCCCATAATTTTGGGCTTGTCATGGCCTGACCTCTTGGAGATATGGATTTGAATATGGGAGTAAGGGTTGGTATTAGGACGGATATTCTCGATTTGGGGAATCTGCAGAACGACGTTGTCTTCTAACAACGTTGGTGAATGACTGGTCTAAGGAGAGAGTTGAACTTGCACAAGAAATTGACAGGTTTTGCTTGGCTGTGCATAACTTGGATGCAAATTTGAGTTAAAAGGTTGATGTGTGTAATGCCCAACAATTTAATAATGAGTTGTGTGAAGCTGAAAAAAATCTTTTAGACAAAATTGAGGAGCTAAAAAAAGAATACCAATCACTAGACCATGTTTTTCTTTAGGATACCAATATTGAGAAGAGTGATATAAAGTCATATGAGCGAGTAAATAACATTACTTTGAGAGACTTGTGTGTGTGCACATATGAGGATGTAAAGAGTAATACAATTGTAGAGTTAGGGCGTATTGGTCCTCATTCCATACATTTTTCAACAATGTGTTTGGATGATGACATGGAAATCGATTCATCTGAGCCTTTGGAGCAGCGAATGGATGAGGAATGAGGTGTTTACACTCTGGATTTTGTCGTGCTAGAGAGACAGATTACATACCTCGTTGGAAGGCCAAGAAGTGTAAATGCGATATTGGTTGTCTGGCCCAATTACAATTATCCCACCACCCCGGGAGGATAACAAAAAACTTGATGACAAATTAGGGGTACAATTCAGAAGTTCGTGATGGAGAAAAAAAGGGGTTCAAGTCGTGCCGCGACGTTAAATCAGGCGCTTGTTGGGAGGCAACACAACTTTACTACTTTCTTTTATTTTTGTTTATTTTTTATTTGATTTTATTTTTATTATTTTGTAGTATTTGTTTTTGTTTTGTAGGATTATGAGAATAGGAAGCAAAGCCAATGGAAGAGTGCAAAAAACGAGCTAGACAGTTGGAAATAGGTGTGGGGTGCTCGCACAAAGGACCATCCTTGGGAGAAGTCTGAGTACCCTATGAGCTGCTTGTGCTTCGGCCTTTGTCCTTTTAGGGAGTTTCTTCTCCACCCTCGTTATTTTTTTGCTTTATTTGTGCTTTGGGGACACTGCACTCTTTTAAGTGTGGGGTGGGAGAAATTCCTTTAGATCATTAGTAGTATTACATTAGTATGTTAATTTCTTATTTTGTAGGATAGTTAGGTAGTATCCCTTGGTTTTTCCTTGGGCACTAGGTATTCTAGTTAGTTTTTATTTTAATTTTCTTTAGGAGTAGTTAGGGAGAAATTGAGTAACTTCAAAATACCCACTGACATGTTTGGTGCTGGCTTATTAGGTTATGACATACATTCTGCTTCCCTTTGTATTTGGTTTGACATGTGAAGCCTGAGTAAAATTAAATAGCATATTTTGTGATGCCCTAGCTTAGTTGTTTGACTTGTATGCCACATAGTGTGATATTGCTTAATTTTCTCAATTATGTATATGACCTTAGCTATGCCAGGGTGTCCGAGGTTTGAGTGGAGAGGTTCTTCCGAGTATATGCCTAGCAGGGTGATTTCCTACTTGACGGCTCAGCGCTTGGTTGAGAAAGGGTGTTTATCTTATTTGCCCTTTATAAGGGATGTCAGTGGTGAGACTCTTCCTGTTGATTCAGTTCCTGTGGTTCGTGACTTTCCGGATGTGTTTCCTGCAGACCTTCCAGGCATGCCACCTGACATGGATATTGATTTTGGTATTGACTTGGTGTCACGCACTCAGCCTATTTATATTCCACCTTATCGTATGGCACCAGCGGAGTGTGTCACCTTATCGTATGGCACCAGCGGAGTGATGAGTGATTGGGAGGCATCAGTGACTGGGAGGTGCTAAGTGACAGTGAGGTGCTGAGTGACTGATTATGAGTGACTGTGAGGCATGCCCGAGGGGCTGATTATAATACATGTTTTTGCCCGAGGGGCTACTTATGATTTTACTACTTTCATTCAGAACTTATGAAATATGTTTTGCCCGAGGGGCCTCTATATGATTCATTTCATTTTCATACTAAATCTTTCGGTTTGAAGTTGTTAAAAATATGCATTCTTCAAAGGACTTTTCTGAAGTTGGTTTTAAGACATGATGATTTCGTATATCTATGTTACACTATGGGAAAGTAAGGCTGTGTTATATTGTAATTTGATGGAATTGATTTTATGTATTTCCTTGCCTCTTAGACTTGATTTATTTTCATTACTACTGAGTTGGTGTACTCACATTACTCCTTGCACCCCTGTGTGCAGATTCAGGTGCAGATACCGAGCATTAGCCATTTATTCCGTGCGGAGCCGGATTGCGGGATATAGAGGTAGCTGTTTAGCGTCCACAACATCTTTGTTTTCCCTTCCTGTTGTATCTAGGATTTAATCGGAGTTTTTGAATTATAATGGCGTACCTTTGTCTTATTTTCCTTAGATGCTCATGACTTGTTGGCTCCGGGTTTTGGGGTTGGTGGCACTGTTTATTGGCGTACTTTGTTTAGTAAACTTTGTATATTTATGAAATGCTTGGAATATGATTGGAATTTTGAAAGAAATTGTGAACATGTGGTTATTGGCTATCCTAGTTCCACGATAGGCGCCAACACGACCGGTTTAGGATTGGGGTCGTGACAATATCGCCTCATATTTTACATTTGTTTCGTGAGTTTTAGATGTTAATTGTGATGATTTGTATTGATTCATAGTGTTTTTATGTGTAGGAATTATTTGGAAGAAATTGGAGATGAAACGCGCGAAATTAGAGCCAAAACTGACGAAACCGAGAAAATTGCAAATTCAGTGCCACAGGTAAGGCTTGGCACCACTTGTGGCGCTGGAGGCAGAATACTTTTTCCAAGTAGCGCCCTGGTGGGCGCCCGACGCTACCCAGGGCACCGATGACGGGAATTTCTCCTAATTTATTCGGGACTCGGTTAATTCGACCCTAGACCTACCCAACACGTATAAAAGAAAGTCTAAACTCAATTTTGGGAGGAGGACGTGACTTTTAGAGGAAAAAACAAGTATGGAGCCGCCGTGGAGGCCGGGTTTCATCTTTTATTCCACCAAACTTAGTAATTTTTATGTTTCTTTGTATGATTTATTGTTTGGCTACCATGTCTATGTGGAGTTAAACTTCACGTTCTAGGGTCGTGGTTCCTTCAAGAATATTGTTATTCGGATATTGATTTTGATTTCTTAGTTTATTGCATTGGTTTATTTATTCAATCTTGTGCTTAATTATTTGATTGCTTGATGTCCAATTGAGTACTATCTACGAATCTAGAGTTGAACTCGAAAGTGGGAATTCTATATCGCATATAGGATTGAGTAGAGCAAGTTCTTGAACCAGGGCATCGGGGAATAGATTCGCGGTTAGGATAGACATATACCTAATTTCCTTGCTTGGTTAATTTACAAGAATTATAAATGTGTTCTTGTTGATTCTAACTCCATAGACATATATGCATTAGGTTAGCTTGAATAGGCGAGTAAGAACTCGACAGATTCTTATGAGCAATAGTAACCTTGTTAACCAATAAACCATATAAATTAATTAGTTAATTCAATTGAAGAATACAATACGATTGTTAGATGGCCCATAACCCTAGATCGTTTTCATAACATTGATATCATAAAAATCTGCTTTTACCTTGTTCAGAGTTCACTATTTATTTTCTTTATTTTAATTAGTTTAGAATCAAATATTATTCGGTTTAATTCTTGTTAGATAATTAGGATAGTCTAATTTAGTTATTAGTTAATCACAAGTCCTCGTGGGTTCGACTCCGACTTTTAGTCACTTTATTACTTGACGACCAGTGTGTTTGGTCGCAACAAGTTTTTGGCGCCGTTGCCAGGGACTTGGAAATTAGCTAGTTTCTAGATTAGACTTTTAATTACAAGTTTAATTTTTTTTTTTCTTCTCTTTCTGTAAATATTTTATTTTTATCACTATTTGATTTTTTTTTTCTCTTTGTGTGTTTCTAGTTCTCTCAGCATGACATATGCAGATGAAATATACGGTGGTAAGGTTATTGAGGAAGACGCTTAGTTGACGGAAGACTTTTATGGCCCGTATTTTTGGGCTTGTCATGGCCTGACCTCTTGGAGATCTTAATTTGAATATGAGAGTAAGGTTTGGTATTGGGACGAATATTCTCGATTAGGGGAATCTGCGAAGCGACGTTGTCTTCTAACAACGTTAATGAATGATTGGTCTAAGGAGAGAGTTGAACTTGCACAAGAAATTTACAGGTTTGGCTTGGCTGTGCAACTTAGATGCAAATTTGAGTGAAAAGGTTGATGCGTGTAACGCCCAACAATTTAATAATGAGTTGTGTGAAGCTGAAAAAAATCTTCTAGACCAAATTGAGGAGCTAAAACAAGAATACCAATCACTAGACCATATTTTTCTTGAGGATGCCAATATTGAGAAGAGTGATATAGAGTCATATGTGGGAGTAGATAACATTACTTTGAGAGACTTGTGTGTGTGCACATATGAGGATGTAAAGAGTAATACAATTCTAGAGTTAGTGCGTATTGGTCCTCATTCCATACATTTTTCAACATTGTGTTTGAATGATGATATGGAAATCGAGTCATCTGAGCCTTTTGAGGAGCCAATGGATGAGGAACGAGGTATTTACACTCTGGATTTTGTCGTGCTAGAGAGACAAAATTACATACCTCGTTCGAAGGCCAAGAAGTGTAAAATGTGATATTGGTTGTTTGGCCCAATTACAATTGTCCCACCACCCCGGCAACATAACAGAAAACTTGATGACAAATTAGGGGTATAATTCAGACGTTCGAGATGGAGACAAAAAGTGGTTCAAGTGATGCCGCGATGTTAAATCAGGCGCTTGTTGGGAGACAACTCAGCTTTACTGCTTTCTTTTATTTTTGTTTATTTTTTATTTTATTTTATTTTTATTATTTTGTTGTATTTATTTTTATTTTGTAGGATTATGAGCATAGGAAGCAAAACCATTGGAAGAGTGCAAAAAATGAGCTAGATGGTTCGAAATAAGTGTGGGGTGCCCGCACAAAGGATCGTCCTTGAGAGAAGTCTGAGTACCCCATGAGCTGCTTGCGCTTCGGCCTTTGGCCTTTCAATGAGTTTCTTGTCCACCCTCGTTATTTTTTTGCATTATTTGTGCATTGGGGACAATGCATTCTTCTAAGTGTGGGGCGGGAGAAATTCCTTTAGATCATTAGTAGTATTACATTGGTATGTTAATATCTTATTTTGTAGGATAGTTAGGTAGTATCCTTTGGTTTTTCTTTATGCACCGGTCCTTTTCCAAGGGTGTAGCTCGAACCGGGTATTCTAGTTAGTTTTTATTTTAATTTATTTAGGAGTAGTTAAGGAGAAACTGAGTAACTTGGAAATAACCACTGACATATTTGGTGCTGGCATATTAGGTTATGATATATATTCTACTTCCCCGTGTATTTGGTTTGACATGTGAAGCCTGAGTAAAATAAAATAGCCTATTTTGTGATGCCTTAGCTCAGTTGTGTGACTTGTATGCCACATAGTGTGATATTGCTTAAATTTATCAATTATGTATGATTGCTTGACTTGAGAACTGAACAAAACCATTGCGATTGGATCATGTGCAATGTGTGTGTGAGGTTGAGTTATCTTCTATGCTATCCGGTGAAGTCTAGTACTTGCCCCGTGAGTAAATTGACGCATAATTGTAAGTTATGCTAATCTAGGAGATGACGTAGTCATTTTCTTGCTTAATCATGGATGTGCTGGTCACATAAAAATAAAAAATTTCCATTGCTAGCCCCTTTGAGCCTTTTGACGTTTTCTTTGACCAATATTACAAGTCGTACCCCTATTTTGTTCTTAAATTGAGATTTTTGCACCTTTACCTCCTTAGGCACTTCGTCGCTAAAAGAATTAGGGTGTGATATTGGGGATTAGTTTTTAGTGGAGCCATGAAAGGGCCCTTTGGTGCATTAAAATTGAAATCAAAGCCACTAGCCAATGAACTTTCATGTATGGAGTGTGTGGAGAGAAAAATATTGTTGTAAAAGAAAGAAGAAAAAAATGATAGAAGAAGTATGTAGAAAAAGATACACACCTCCAAATTTTATTAATATGTGCTTGTTGGAGAATAGAAGTGCTTAATTGAAAAAGGGTTGTGTTGAATATGAATTGTGGCAAGTGAATTGGTTAAGGAGGGTTAGTAAATATTCCTAAATATATCCTACCCGTCCCTTAGCCTACATTACAACCTTAAAATGTCCTAATTGATCCTAGATTTGATTAACTTAAATTAGTGGAGATTTACCCTAAGCGCAAGTTTATGGTACGACCACGGGATGCATATGAATTCTTTGTGAGAGTGAGTGAAATTTTTATTCAATTGTGTGATGTCCTTAAATTATGTTCAAAAGCACATTCGAATGTGTGGGCTATTCTATATACACTTTTTTGTTGTTGGTGGGGGCACATGATCTCATGAGCAATGGGTAGTGTTGTAAACTTTCTTGTGGGGTAAGTGCGTGAATTGAGAGGACTTAGTGGTTGAGGTTTGGTGGTTGCAAATAGGTTGTCGGTATGATTGATTAAATTGTCATACTTGGACATGTTTAAAAAAGGGGAAGAATGTGAATTTTTGTATGTTAATGCTTGATTGCCGGTATCGATCATAGTCAAGGGGTAAGATGTGTGATTGAAAAGTAAAATACTCCTTCATAAGGAACTTTGTACATGGGTAGTAGATTGTCCCATTTCTCGAGGACAAGCAAGAGTCTAAGTGTGGGGTGTTGATATTTAACTTAAAGTGTATATATTTCTATGTATATCGACTTATATTTTACTTTTGTTTTGTGAGTTTTAGATGTTAATTGTGATGATTTGTACTGAGTTTTAGTTTTTTTATGTGTAGAATGATTTGGAAGAAATTGGGGATGAAACGCGCAAAATTAGAGCCAAAACCGACGAAACTGGGAAAATTACGAAATTCGGTGCCACAGATAGGGCTTGGCGCCACCTGTGGCGCTGGAGGCAGAATACTTTTTCCATGTAGTGCCCTGGTGGGCGCCCGGCGCTACCCAGGGTGCCGATGACGGTAATTTCTCCTAATTTGTTGGGGAGTCGATTAATTCGACCCTAGACCTACCCAACACGTATAAAAGCAAGTCTAAACTCAATTTTGTGAGGAGGACGTGAGTTTTAGATGAAAACACAAGTATAGAGCCACCGTAGAGGCCGGGTTTCATCTTTTCTTCCAGCAAACTTAATAATTTTTATGTTTCTTTGTAGGATTTGTTGTTTGGCTACCATGTCTATGTGGAGTTAAACTTCAGGTTCTAGGGTTGTGGTTCCTTCATGAATATTGTTATTTGAATATTGATTTTGATTTCTTAATTTATTCCATTGGTTTATTTATTCAATCTTGTGTTTAATTATTTGATTGCTTGATCACCAATTGAATACTATCTACGAATCTAGAGTTGAACTCGAAAGTTGTAATTCTAGATTGCATATAGGATTGAGTAGTGCAAGTTCTTGAACCTGGGCATCGGGGAACGGATTCGCGATTAGGATAGACATATACCTAATTTCCTTGCTTGGTTAATTTACAAGAATTATAAATGTGTTCTTGTTGATTCTATCTCCATAGACATATATGCGTTAGGTTAGCTTGAATAGGTGAGTAAGAACTCGACAGATTCTTATGAGCAATATTAACCCTGTTAACCAATAAACCAAAAAAATTAATTAGTTAATTCAATTGAAGAATACAATACGATTGTTAGATAGCTCATAACCCTAGATCGTTTTCATTACATTGATATCATAAAAATCTGCTTTTCCCTTGTTCAGAGTTCACTATTTGTTTTCTTTATTATAATTAGTTTAGAATCAAATATTATTTGGTTTAATTCTTGTTTAGATAACTAGGATAGTCTAATTTAGTTAATAGTTAATCAAAAGTCCTCGTGGGTTCGATATCCGACCTTTAGTCACTTTATTACTTAATGACCGCGTATACTTGCGTGGGTGTGTTTGGTCAGACCAAGTTTTTGGCTCCGTTACCTGAGACTTGTAAATATTTTATTTTTATCACTATTTGATTTTTTTCCTCTTACTGTGTTTCTAGTTCTCTCAGCATGACATATGCGGATGAAATATACGGAGGTAAGGTTATTGAGGAAGACGCTTGGTTGACGGAAGACTTTTATGGCCCGTATTTCCGGGCTTGTCATGGCCTGAACTCTTGGAGATCTGAATTTGAATATGGGAGTAAGGGTTGGCATTGGGATGGATATTTTAGATTTGGGGAATCATCGGAAGAACGTTGTCTTTTAACAACGTTGGTGAATGACTGGTCTTAGGAGAGAGTTGAACTTGCACATGAAATTGACAGGTTTGGCTTGGCTGTGCGTAACTTAGATGCAAATTTGAGTGAAAAGTTTGATGCGTGTAATGCCCAAAAATTTAATAATGCGTTGTGTAAAGCTGAAAAAAAATCTTCTAGACCAAATTGAGGAGATAAAACAAGAATACCAATCACTAGACCATGTTTTTCTTGAGGATGCCAATATTGAGAAGAGTGATATAGAGTCATATGAGGGAGTGGATAACATTACTTTGAGAGACTTGTGTGGGTGTACATATGAGGATGTAAAGAGTAATACAATTCTAGAGTTAGGGCATATTGGTCCTCAGTCCATACATTTTTCAACACTGTGTTTGGATGATGACATGGAAATCGAGTCATCTGAGCCTTTGGAGGAGCCAATGGATGAGGAACAAGGTGTTTACACTCTGGATTTTGTCGTGCTAGAGAGACAGAACTACATACCTCGTTGGAAGGCCAAGAAGTGTAAAATGCGATATTGGTTGTTTGGCCCAATTACAGTTATCCCACCACCCCGGAAGCATAATAAAAAACTTGATGACAAATTAAGGGTACAATTCAGAATTTCGAGATGGAGACAAAAAGTGGTTCAAGTCGTGCCGTGACGTTAAATCAGGCGCTTGTTGGGAGGCAACCCAGCTTTACATCTTTCTTTTATTTTTCATTATTTTTTATTTTATTTTATCTTTATTATTTTGTAGTATTTTGTTTTTTTTTGTACGATTATGAGCATAGGAAGAAAAGCCATTGGAAGAGTGCAAACAATGAGCTAGATGGTTGGAAATAAGTATGGGGTGCCCGCACAAAGGACCATCCTTGGGAGAAGTCTGAGTACCACGTGAGCTGCTTTTGCTTCGGCCTTTGGCCTTTCAGGGAGTTTCTTGTCCACCCTCATTATTTTTTTGTTTTATTTCTGCATTGGGGAGATTGCACTCTTTTAAGTGTGGGGTGGGAGAAATTCCTTTAGATTATTAGTAGTATTACATTAGTATGTTATCTCTTATTTTTTTGGATAGTTAGGTTGTATCCCTTGGTTTTTCTTTGTGCACCGGTTCTTTTCCAAGGGTGTAGCTCGAACCGGGTATTCTAGTTAGTTTTTATTTTAAATTTTTTTAGGAGTACTTAGGGAGAAATTGAGTAACTTGGAAATACCCACTGGTATTCTATTTTGTGATGCCTTAGCTCAGTTGTGTGACTTGTATTCCACATAGTGTGATATTGCTTAATTTTCTCAATTATGTATGCTTGCTTGACTTGAGAATTGAACAAAACCGTTGTGATTGGATCATGTGCAATGTGTGTGTGAGGTTTAGTTATCTTCTATGCTATCCGGTGTAGTCTAGAACTTCGCATGTGAGTTAATTGAAGCGAAATTGTAAGTTATGCTAATCTAGGAGATGACGTAGGAATTTTCTTGCTTCATCATGGATGTGTTGGTCGCATAAAAATAAAAATGTTCCATTGCTAGCCCCTTTGAGCCTTTTGACGTTTTCTTTGGTACCCACATTACAAGCCGTACCCCTATTTTGTTCTTAAATTGAGGTTTTTGCACCTTTACCTCCTAAGGCACATCGTCGCTAAAAGAATTAGGGTGAGATATTGGGGATTAGTTTTGACTGGAGCCACAGAAGGGCCCTTTGGCGCATTAAAATTGAAATCAAAATCTACTAGCGAATGAACTTTCATGTATAGAGTGTGTGGAGAGAAAAATATTGTTGTAAAACAAAGAAGAAAAAAATGATAGAAGAAGTATGTAGAAAAAGATACACACCTCCACATTTTATTAATATGTGCTAGTTGGAGTATAGAAGTGCTTAGTTGAAAAAGGGCTATGTTGAATATGGGTTGTGGCAAGTGAATTGCTTGAGGAGAATATGTGTTGAATTGTGAATGTAGTGTATTAAAGTGCATAGGAGGGTTAGTAATTATTCCTAAATATATCCTACCCGTCCCTTAGCCTGCATTACAACCTTAAAAAGTCCTAATTGATCCTAGATTTGACTAACTTAAATTAGTGGAGATTTACACTAAGCGCAAGCTTATGGTACGACCACGGGATGCATAT
This sequence comes from Nicotiana knightiana, assembly GCA_005239525.1. Taxonomy (NCBI): domain Eukaryota; kingdom Viridiplantae; phylum Streptophyta; class Magnoliopsida; order Solanales; family Solanaceae; genus Nicotiana; species Nicotiana knightiana. The sequence continues at coordinate 114,822 of ML379750.1, read as the reverse complement.
GAATTCTTTGTGAGAGTGAGTGAAATTTTTGTTCAATTGTGTGATGTCCTTAAATTATGTTCAAAAGCATATTTGAATGTGTGGACTAGTGTATATACACTCTTTTGTTGTTGGTGAGGGCACATGATCTCATGAGCAATTGCTAGTGTGGTAAACTTTCTTGTGGGGTAAGTGCGTGAATTGGGAGGGCTTAGTGGTTACAAGTTGACGTTTGAGTTTTGGTGGTTGCAAATAGGTTGTCAGTATGATTGATGTAATTGTTATACTTTGACATGATTAAAAAAGGGGAAGAGTGTTAATTTTTGTATCTTGATGCTTGATTGCCGGTATCGATCATAGTCAAGGGGTAAGGGGTTTTTATTGAAAAGTAAAATACTCCTTCATAATGAACTTTGTACATGGGTAGTAGATTGTCCCATTGATCGAGGACGAGCAAGAGTCTAAGTGTGGTGTGTTGATATTTAATTTAAAGTGTATATATTTCTATGTATATCGCCTCATATTTTACTTTTGTTTCGTGCGTTTTAGATGTTAATTGTGATGATTTGTATTGATTTGTAGTGTTTTTATGTGTAGTAATGATTTGGAAGAAATTGGGGATGAAACGCGCGAAATTAGAGCCAAAACGGACGAAACTGGGAAAATTGCGACCCTAGACGGGCCCCAATGACGGGAATTTCTCCTAATTTGTTTGGGAGTCGGTTAATTCGACCCTAGACCTACCCAACACGTATAAAAGCAAGTCTAAACTCAATTTTGAGAGGAGGACGTGAGTTTTAGAGGAAAACACAAGTATAGAGCCGCCGGGGAGGCCGGGTTTCATCTTTTCTTTCACCAAACTTAGTAATTTTTATGTTTCTTTGTATGATTTGTTGTTTGGTTACCATGTCTATGTGGAGTTAAACTTCAGGTTCTAGGGTTGTGGTTCCTTCATGAATATTGTTATTCTAATATTGATTTTGATTTCTTAATTTATTGCATTAGTTTATTTATTCAATCTTGTGCTTAATTATTTGTTTGCTTGATCTCCAATTGATAACTATCTACGAATCTAGAGTTGAACTCGAAAGTGGGAATTCTAGATTGCATATAGGATTGACTAGAGCAAGTTCTTGAACCTGGGCATCGGGGAACAGGTTCACGGTTAGGATAGACATATACCTAATTTCCTTGCATGGTTTATTTACAAGAATTATAAATGTGTTCTTGTTGATTCTAACTCCATAGACATATATGCGTTAGGTTAGCTTGAATAGGCGAGTAAGAACTCGACAGATTCTTATGGGAAATATTAACCCTGTTAACCAATAAACCAACAAATTTAATTTGTTAATTCAATTGTAGAATACAATACAATTGTTAGATAACCCATAACCCTCGATTGTTTTCATTACATGATATCATAAAAATCTGTTTTCCCTTGTTCAGAGTTCACTATTTGTTTTCTTAATTTAATTAGTTGAGAATCAATTATTATTAGGTCTAATTCTTGTTTAGATAACTAGGATAGTCCAATTAATTTAATAGTTAATCACAAGTCCTCGTGGGTTCGACATCCGACTTCTAGTCACTTTATTACTTGACGACCGCGTATACTTGCGTGGGTGTGTTTGGTCGCAACAAGTTTTTGGCGCCTTTGCCGGGGACTTGGAAATTAGCTAGTTTCTAGATTAGACTTATAATTACAAGTTTTATTTTCTTTCTTCTCTTTTTGTAAATATTTTATTTTTATCACTATTTGATTTTTTTTTCTCTTAGTGTGTTTCTAGTTCTCTCAGCATGACATATGCGGATGGAATATACGGAGGTAAGGTTATTGAGGAAGACGCTTGGTTGACGGAAGACTTTTATGGCCCGTATTTTTTGGCTTGTCATGGCCTGACCTCTTGGAGATCTGAATTTGAATATGGGAGTAAGGGTTGGTATTAGGACAAATATTCTCGATTAGGGAAATCTGCGGAACGACGTTGTCTTCTAATAACGTTGGTGAATGACTGGTCTTAGAAGACAGTTTGTAACGACCCGGCTGGTCGTTATAAGAATTTACGCCCCGATCCTCTATTAACTGTTTTCCCCAAGTCTATTTCTTCTAAATTGAATTGCCGGGACATTCGGTTTTGAGTTTCGTAGAATTTTGGGACACTTAGTCCCTAAATGAGAGCTTAGGTGGTTGAAAGTTGCCCGTTGTCAGAATAGTGTGAAGACGGACTTGGAATGGAAATCTGATGGTTCCGTTAGCTCCATTAGGTGATTTCGGGATTGGGAGCGTGTTAGGAATGCATTTCGGAAGTTCGTAGCTCATTTAGGCTTGAAATGCCGAAGCTTGAATTTTTGAAGTTTCCAGTTCGTTAGTGAGTTTTTGATCCGAGGGTCGAAATGGAATTCCAGAAGTTGCAGTGGTTCCGTCATGTCATTTGGGATAGGTTTGCAAAATTTGAGGTCATTCGGATGATTTTAGACGTGTTTCGGCGTCGGATGTGAATTCTAGAATTTTCCTAAGTTCCTAGGCTTGAACCTATGTATAATCAATGATTTTGATGTTATGAGACATGTTTTAAGGCTCGACCTAGTTCGAATAAGGTATTAGGGTCGTTTGGTGGTTTTGGTTGAGGTCCCGAGGGCCTCGGGGTTGTTTGGGATGCTTAACGGGAGAATTTGGGACTTATCAAATGGCTGAACCAGACCTCTTCTTGTGTTTTCGCACCTACGAAGGTTTTCCCACAGCTGTGGACACGGAGGCACGGTAAGGGCGATCGCAGGTGCGATGGCGAGGGATTTGACCAATGGTCGCATGTGCGACCTGAGTTCCGCAGGTGCAGAACCGCAGGCGCGACCAAACGACTGCAGGTGCGGCCCCAATGGACTTAAGTGAATTCTGCACCTACGATGCTTTTTCCACAGGTGCGGTGATCGGGACCGCATGTGTGAGATCCCTGTGTGTTTATTCCAAAAATCCGAGGGTTTATTTCATAAGTCTAAAAATCGTTTGAGATCTTGGGAATTGGCAATTTTCAGTGGGTTTTGAAGAGAATGATCATAGGTAACGTTTTCTAATCCTAATTCATTGTTAGGCCATTAGTCNGGGGGGGGGGGGAACCATGGAAACTTGATGAACTTCCCCAAAACGAAAATTTGAGAATTTAAGGGTTTTTTCGCATTGGATTTCGATGTTTCTGGTCGAGTGAGTTCGTGAGTGAATGGGTGTCAAGAAAATATAACTTTTACCCAATTTCGAGACGTGGGCCCGAGGGGCGTTTTGGTCATTTTACCTAATTTTGCGCCTTAGCTTTTAATTAATTTGTAGAATCAGTTGCTAAAGATGTTATTTATGATATGTAATTGTTTTAAATAGATTTTTGCCAATTGAAGTGGGATACTCGTGGAAAAAGTGTGGTTTTGAGTTGATTTCGAGCCGGTTCGAGGTAAGTGGCTTGTCTAACGTTGTGTGGGGGACCTTTCCCCTAAGGATGTGATATTTGGTAATTGAATGCCTCGTACATAAGGTGAAAAGCGCGTACTTGTGCTAATTGTTGAAAATCCGGTTTTACTTTAAGTATTTAGACTGAGTTTCTTTCTTACTTGTTTTATTCTACTTGCAATTATAGTCTATGTTAGCTTAGAAAACCATGCCTAGTTGCCCTAAATTGCCTATTTGCTTAAGTTGCTTTAATTGTACTACGTGAAGCATGTTAGGCTAGAACTACTTGTTGCCTTGTATTTTTGCACTCTCTTTCTGAATATCTTCTTGTTATGGCTGCGTATTTACATTGGAACTAAGGATGTGGGATTCCGGTAGCTCCCCCCCTTGTTTGTTTTCTTTGGGACTGCGGGTTAGATTCCCGATAGATCCCCCTGCATGTTTACTTTGGGACTGCGGGTTTGATTCCCGATAGATCCCCTGCACATATGATGGACTACGGGACGGTATCCCGGGAGATCCTTCGGATATACACATATGATGGACTACGTGATGGTATCCCGGGAGATCCTTCGGATATACACATATGATGTACTACGAGACGGTATCCGGGGAGATCCACTAGACAGTTGAGAAAAGGACTACAGGACGGTATGCTGGGAGATCCTCATTGTTACCATTGTTATTGAGTTGTAAATATTCCGTGTTTACTCCGCTCTTTGTGTTTTCAGGTTATTGCCTTGTTTAACCTGTCTTATTTCACTATTGTACTCATTGTTACTGCCTGTTTTCATACTGTAAATTCCTATTATATTGTTTAACCTCAGTAGGGCCCTAACCTTCTTCGTCACTACCTGACCGAGGTTAGTCTTGGCACATACTGAGTACCGCTGTGGTGTACTCATGCCCCTTTTGCGCATGTTTTTCATGTGCAGATCCAGGTATCTCCACCCAGGCGTACTATCCCCGAGGTTGAGAGACCTAGTAGAGACTTCGAGGTACATCTGCCGCGTCCGCAGACCCAGAGTCTCTATCTTATTCCAGCTTTAGTGGAATGTTTTTTCCTTCCTTACAGTTGTTTAGATATTCTGGAGTTGGAGTCGTGTATTACATTTCTGTTAGCCTGTGTTTCCCGTGAGTTTCTGGGTTTTGGGGTGATATTATAGACTTCCGCATTATTTTTGAGTTGTATATGACGAGCGGCATTTATATACAGTCTTTCTTTTAGTTTTGTTCAGTTTTTACTTAATTATTCCGCAAGTTATGTTGTTATTTTTCTCATTGTTAGGCTTACCTAGTTATAGGGACTAGGTGCCATCACGACATGGTCACGAAGGGCGAACTGGGGTCGTGACAAGTTGGTATCAGAGCTCTAGGTTCATAGGAGTCACGAAACACATGCCAGTTTATTAGAGTCTCGTTGATCGGTACGGAGACGTCTGTACTTCTCTACGAGGGGCTATGTAACTGTTTATAAAAAATCCTTACTTCATTTGATTTTCTTGTCGTGCGATATTTTTTTTTGAAATCAATTCTAAACCTCTGTCTTCTATTCTCTCACAGATGGTGAGGACACGTGCTACTCGGGACGATCAGGCACCCGCGCCCCCTACTGCAGCCGTCAGAGGCCGGGGCCGAGGTAGAGGCCAAGGATGTGCACGTGGTGCAGCGAGAGCACCTGCGCGAGATGCCGCCGAGGTACCACCAGCAGATGCAGCCGAAGTCCAGGAACCTGACACGCCTACTGCCAGTACTACTCCAGCCCTTCCGGAGATGTTAGATCAGTACACCACTCTGGCTCAGGCAGGGTTACTTCCCCTTGCTGCAGCCACATCCCAGGCCGGGGGAGGAGCGCAGACTCTCGCCGCCCGCACTCCTGAGCAGCGAGTGCATGTGGAGCAGGTCCTAGAGATCATTCTTGTGCCGCCTGTAGTGCCAGTTCAGCCCGAGGATGGTTCGGCTGTTTCAGAGGATGAGTAGCGGAGACTTAAGAGGTTTAAAAAGTATGATCCTCTAGTATTCAGTGGACTAGCATCAGACGATGCCTTTGAGTTTCTATAGGAGTGTCACCGTATTCTTCGCACTATGGGTATAGCCGGATCTAGTGGGGTTTCCTTTACTACCTTCCAGTTTCGTGTGGCCACCTATGATTGGTGGCACACTTATGAGTTAGTTAGTCCAGACGAGGCTGCTTCACTGACCTGGACCCAGTTCTCAGATATGTTCCTGAGAGAGTTTGTTCCTCAGAGCCTTAGGGACGCATGGCGCGCAGAGTTTGATCAGTTGCACCAGGGTGCTATGACAGTTTCAGAGTATTCTATCCATTACACCAAATTGGCTAGGCATGCACCGGCTTTGGTTGCTACTGTCCGTGAAAGGGTTCGCCGGTTCATTGAGGGTCTTATCCCACCCATCAGATCTAGCATGGCTCGAGAGTTGGAGATGGACATTCCTTATCATCAGGTGGTTAGCATTGCTAGGAGGATCGAGGGTATGCTCGCTGGAAAGCGAGAGGAGAGAGAGGCCAAGAGGTCTCGAGAGTCAAGCCAGTACTCTAGTGCCCGTAGCCCAGTAGCAGGTCGACATGGTAGGGGTTATATGTGCCGCCCCATTCATTCAGCTCTTCCAGCAGCCAGCGGTACCCCAGTTCCACCCAGACCTCAGGAGCCTTACTATGCACCTCCAGTTTCTAGCGCGCCTCCTGCACGGGGTGCTTTCAGAGATCAGTCTGGCAGACCTGGCCCTAGACAGTCACAGCCACCACGTACTCCTAGAGCTTGTTTCGAGTGTGGCGATTCACGCCATATGGTTAGGGACTGCCCCAGACTTGGTAGGGGTGCATCTTCACAAACTTTTCAGCCACAGCGTGCTCAGTAGAGTTCTCAGGCCATGATCACAGCTCCAGCTACCATCCCATCTGCCCAGCAAGCTAGGGGCGGAGGTCGGGGAGGTAGAGGTCGCCCTCGAGGGGAAGGCTAGGCCAGATATTATGCTATTCCTGCTCGTACTGAAGCTGTTGCCTCCGATTCTGTTATTACAAGTATTATACTGGTTTGTCAGAGAGATGCATCGGTTCTATTCGATCCAGGCTCCACGTATTCTTATGTGTCTTATTATTTTGCTCCACATTTGGGCATAGCCCGAGATTCTTTGAGCTCTCCTGTTTATGTTTCTACTTCTGTGGGAGATTCCCTTGTTGTGGATAGCGTTTATCGGTCGTGTTTGGTTACTATTCGTGGTTTTGAGACCAGCGCGGATTTATTATTACTCGATATGGTGGATTTTGATATTATCTTAGGCATGGACTGGTTGTCTTCCCATTATGCTATTCTTGATTGTCACGCCAAGACCGTGACACTGGCTATGCCAGGTATTTCGCGTGTTGAGTGGAGTGGTACCTTAGATCACACTCCCAGTAGAGTTATCTCTTTCCTTAAAGCTCATCGTATGGTTCAGAAGGGGTCTGCCGTGTATTTAGCATATGTGAGAGATGTCAGTGTTAATACCCCTTCTCTTTATTCAGTTCCAGTGGTACGTGATTATCTCGATGTATTTCCAGCTGATCTTCCGGGCATGCCGCCCGATAGAGACATTTATTTTGGCATTGATTTGTTGCGAGGCACTCAGCCCATTTCCATTCCTCCATACTGTATGGCTCCTCCTAAGTTGAAGGAGTTGCAGGATTAGTTAGTAGAATTGCTTGATAAAGGTTTTATTTGACCCAGTGTTTCACCTTGGGGTTCTCCTGTCTTGTTTGTGAAGAAAATGGATGGTTCTATGCGCATGTGTATCGATTATCGCCAGTTGAACAGGGTTACAATGAAGAACTGTTATCCCTCGCATCGTATTGATGATCTATTTGACCAGCTTCAAGGTGCACAGTTATTTTCTAAGGTTGATTTGTGCTCAGGTTATCATCAGTTGAAGATTCGCGAGCCGGATATCCCGAAGACTGCCTTCAAGACTCGGTATGGCCATTACGAGTTTCTAGTTATGTCATTTGGGCTGACTAATGCCCCAGCAACATTTATGCATTTGATGCACAGTGTGCTTAGGCCATATCTCGACTCGTTCGTCATTGATTTCATAGATGATATTCTTGTTTACTCCCGGAGTCAGGACGATCATGAGCAGCACTTGAGGTTAGTGCTTCAAACCCTGAGAGAGAAGAATTTCTATGCGACGTTCTCAAAATGTGAGTTTTGGTTGAGTTATGTGGCATTCTTAGGCCACGTAGCATCGACGGAGGGCATTCGGGTGGATCAGAAGAAGGTACAGGTCGTGTAGAGTTGGCCCAGGCCGTCCTCAGTTATAGAGATTCGTAGTTTCCTTGGCTTGGCGAGCTACTACCGTCGTTTTGTGGAGGGATTTTCATCGATTGTAGCCCCTATGACTAGATTGACCCAGAAGGGTGCTCCATTTCAGTGGACAGAGGAGTGTGAGGCGAGCTTTCAGAAGCTCAAGACAGCTTTGACTACAACCCCAATCTTGGTATTGCCTACTGGTTCGGGGTCTTATACAGTTTATTGTGATGCCTCGCGAGTCGTCCTTGGAGCGGTGTTGATGCAGGACGGTAGGGTGATTGCCTACGCATCCAGACAGTTGAAGATACATGAGAAGAATTACCCTATCCATGACCTTGAGTTAGCTACCATTGTTCATGCCTTGAAGATCTAGCGAAATTATTTGTACGGTGTGCCTTGTGAGATTTATACTAACCACCGGAGTTTGCAGCACATATTCAGGCAGAAGGATCTAAATTTGCGCCAGCATAGATGGTTAGAGTTGCTATAGGACTATGACATCACAATATTATAATACCCGGGGAAGGCCAAGGTGGTCTTGAATCCCCGGGCGGAGAGTTTGGGGAGTTTGGCATACCTTCATGCAGCTGAGAGGCCTCTAGCCTTAGATGTTCAGTCCTTAGCTAGTCAGTTCGTGAGATTGGATCTTTCTGAGCCTTGCCAAGTATTAGCTTGTGTGGTTTCTCGATCTTCCCTCCGTGATCGTATCAGAGAGTGCCAATATGATGATCCCCACCTTTTAGTTCTCCAGGATAGAGTCCGGCGGGGTGATGCCAGAGATGTGACTATAGGAGAGGATGGGGTGATGAGGATGCAGGGCCGTATCTGTGTGCCCAACGTAGATGGGATTTGGGAGTTGATTCTTGAGGAGGCCCACAGTTGGCGGTATTCAATCCATCCGGGTACCACGAAGATGTACCAGGATCTGAGACATCACTATTGCTGGCGAAGAATGAAGAAGGATATAGCAGAGTTTGTAGCCAAGTGTCTCAACTGTCAGCAGGTCAAATGTGAGCATTAGAGACTGGGAGGGTAACTTCAGCAGATTGAGCTTCTGGAGTGGAAGTGGGAGCAGATCACCATGGACTTTGTGGTCTCACTTCCTCAGACTTTGAGGAAGCATGATGCTATTTGGGTGATTGTGGATCGGCTGACCAAATCAGCCCACTTCATTCCGGTACTGACTACTTATTCATCGGAGAAGTTGGCGGAGATTTATATCCGGGAGATCGTTCGTCTGCATGGTATTCCGGTTTCTATTATTTCAGACAGAGCTACTCAGTTCACTTCACGCTTCTAGAGAGCCGTTCAGCAGGAGTTAGGCACCAAGGTGGAGTTGAGCACAACATTTCACCCCCAGACGGACTAACAGTCCGAGCGCACTATTCAGATTCTTGAGGATATGCTCCATGCGTGTGTGATTGATTTTGGAGGGTCTTGGGGTCATTTCTTGCCATTGGCGGTGTTTTAATACGACATAAGTTATCAGTCCAGCATTTAGATGGCGTCGTATGAGGCTTTATATGGTAGGAGGTGCAGATCTCCGGTGGGTTGGTTTGAACCGGGTGAGGCCAAGCTATTGGGCACAGAGTTTGTTCAGGATGCATTGGAGAAGGTCAAGGTGATTCAGGATAGACTCCGTACAGTCCAGTCCAGACAGAAGAGTTACGCGGATCGAAAGGTTCGTGATGCTTCATATATGGTCGGAGAGCGGGTTCTGCTTCGGGTTTCGCCTATGAAGGGCGTTATGAGATTTGGGAAGAAAGGGAAGTTGAGTCCGAGATATATTGGGCCTTTTGAGATATTGAGGCATGTTGGGGAGGTTTCTTATGAGCTTGCCTTACCTCCCAGCTTGGCAGGAGTTCATCCGGTATTTCAAGTTTCGATACTCCGGAGATATCACGGTGACCCGTCTCATGTCTTGGATTTCAACCCAGTCCAATTGGACAAGGATCTATCATATGTTGAAGAGCCTGTAGCTATATTGGACAAGCAGGTCAGAAAGCTCAAGTCAAAGGATATTGCGTCAGTAAAGGTTCAGTGGAGGGGTCAGCTAGTCGAGGAGGCGACTTGGGAGACTGAGCAGGATATGCGGAGTCAGTACCATCATCTTTTCCCAGTTTCAGGTATGTTTCTATGCTCGTGCGAGGACGAACGATTTTCTTAAGAGGGGGAGGATGTAACGACCCGGCTGGTCGTTATAAGAATTTATGCCCCGATCCCCTATTAACTGTTTTCCCCAAGTCTATTTCTGCTAAATTGAATTGCCGGGACATTCAATTGATTTTCGGAGAGTTTTGGGAGACTTATTCCTTAAATGAGAGGTTAGGTGTTGGAAAGTTGCCCTGTTGGAACAGTGTGAAGGAGGCCTCGAAATAGAAATCTGATGGTTCCCTTAGCTCCGTTAGGTGATTTCGGGGTTGGGAGCGTGTTCGGAATGCATTTTGGAAGTCTGTAGCTCATTTAGGCTTGAAATGCCGAAGATTGAATTTTTGAAGTTTCTAGTTTGTTAGTGATATTTTGATTCGAGGGACGAAATGGAATTCCGGAAGTTTCAGTACTTCCTTCATGTCATTTGGGATGTGTTTGCAAAATTTTAGGTCATTCGGATGAGTTTAGACGTGTTTCGGCGTCGGATGTAAATTCTAGAATTTTTCTAAGTTCGTATGCTTGAACCTATGCATAATCGATGATTTTGATGTTATGAGATGTGTTTTAAGGCTTAACCTAGTTCGAATAAGGTATTAGGGTCGGTTGGTGGTTTTGGTTGAGGTCCCGGGGGCCTCGGGGTTGTTTCAGATGCTTAATGGGAGAATTTGGGACTTATCAAATGGCTGAACCAGACCTCTTCTGGTGTTTTCGCACCTGCGAAGGTTTTCCCGCATGTGCGGACATGCAAGCGCGGTAGGGCCGATCGCAGGTGCGATGGTGAGGGTTTTGGCCAGTGGTCACAGGTGCGACCTGAGTTCTGTAGGTGCGGAACCGCAGGCGCGACCAAACGACCGTAGGTGCGGCCCCAGTGGACTTAAGTGAATTCCGCACCTGTGATGCTTTTTCTGCAGGTGCGGTGATCAGGACCGCAGGTGCGAGATCCCTGTGTGTTTATTCCAAAAATCCGAGGGTTTATTTCATAAGTCTAAAATCATTAGAGAGCTCGGGAATTGGCGATTTTCAGTGGGTTTTGAAGATAAGGATCATAGGTAACGTTTTCTAATCCTAATTCATTGTTAGATCATTAATCCCGGTTGTTTTCTTTAGTTTAATTATAAAAAATGGGGGGGGGGGGGGANGGGGGGGGGGGGGGGGTAAACCATGGGAACTTGATGAACTTCCCCAAAACAAAATTCTAGGAATTTAAGGGGTTTTTGGCATCGAATTTCGATGTTTCTGGTCAAGTGAGTTCGTGAGTGAATGGGTGTCCGGAAAATATAACATTTACCCGATTCCGAGACGTGGGACCGAGGGGCATTTTGGTCATTTTACATAATTTCGCGCCTTAGCTTTGAATTAAATAGTAGAATCAGTTGCTTGAGATGTTAATTACGATATGTAATTGTTTTGAATAGATTTGGGCCAATTGGAGTCGGATACTCGTGGAAAAAGTGTGGTTTCGAGTTGATTTTGAGCCGGTTCGAGGTAAGTGGCTTGTCTAACCTTGTGTGGGGGACCTTTCCCCTTAGGATGTGATATTTGGTAATTGAATGCCTCGTACGTGAGGTGACGAGCGCGTACTTGTGCTAATTGTTGAAAATCCGGTTTTACTTTAAGTATTTAGACTGAGTTTCTTTCTTACCTGTTTTATTCTACTTGAAATTATAGTCTATGTTAGCTTAGAAAAGCATGCCTAGTTGCCCTAAATTGCTATTTGCTTAAGTTGCTTTAATTGTACTACGTGAAGCATGTTAGGCTAGAACTACTTGTTGCCTTGTATTTTTGCACTCTATTTCTGAATATCTTCTTGTTGTGGCTGCGTATTTACATTGGGACTACGGATGTGGGATTCTAGTAGCTCCCCCCCTTGTTTGTTTACTTTGGGACTGCGGGTTAGATTCCCGATAGATCCCCCTGCACATTGACTTTGGGACTGCATGTTAGATTCCCAATAGATCCCCCTGGACATATGATGGACTACGGGACGGTATCCCAGGAGATCCTTCGGATATAGACATATGATGGACTACGGGACGGTATCCCGGGAGATCCTTCGGACATATGATGGACTACGGGACGGTATCCCGGGAGATCCTTCGGATATACACAAATGATGGACTACGGGACAGTACCCCGGGAGATCCACTAGACAGTTGAGAAAAGGACTACAGGACGGTATCCTGGGAGATCCTCATTGTTACCATTGTTATTGAGTTGTACATATTCCGTGTTTACTCCGCTCTTTGTGTTTTCGGGTTATTGCCTTGTTTAACCAGTCTTATTTCACTGCTGTACTCATTATTACTGCATGTTTTCGTACTGTAAATTCCTATTATATTGTTTAACCTCAGTAGGGCCCTGACCTTCCTTGTCACTACACGATAGAGGTTAGGCTTGGCACTTACTGAGTACCGCCGAGGTGTACTCATGCCCCTTTTACGCATGTTTTTCATGTGCAGATCCAGGTACCTCCACCCAGGCGTACTATCCCCGAAGTTGAGAGACCTAGCGGAGACTTCGAGGTACATCTGCCGCGACTGCAGACCAGGAGTCTCTATCTTATTCCAACTTTAGTAGAAAGTTTTTCCTTCCTTATAGTTGTTTAGACATTCTGGAGTTAGAGCCGTGTATTACATTTCTGTTAGCCTGTGTTTCCCGTGAGTTTCCGGGTTTTTGGGTGATATTGTGGAATTCCGCATTATTTTTGAGTTGTATATGCCGAGCGACATTTATGTATAGTCTTTCTTTTAGATTTGTTCAATGTTTTATTAATTGTTCCGCAAGTTAGGTTGTTTTTTTCGCATTGTTAGGCTTACCTACTTATAGAGACTAGGTGCCATCACGACATGTTCACGGAGGGCGAACTGGGGTCGTGACAGAGTTGAACGTGCACAAGAAATTGACAGGTTTGGCTTGGCTGTGCGTAAGTTAGATGTAAATTTGAGTGAAAAGGTTGATGCGTGTAATGCCCAACAATTTAATAATGAGTTGTGTGAAGCTGAAAAAATCTTCTAGACCATATTGAGGAGCTAAAACAAGAATACCAATCACTATACCATGTTTTTATTGAGGATGCCAATATTGAGAAGAGTGATATAGAGTCATATGAGGGAGTAGATAACATTACTTTGAGAGACTTGTGTGTGTGCACATATGAGGATGTAAAGAGTATTACAATTGTAGAGTTAGGGCGTATTGGTCCTCATTCCATACATTTTTCAACATTGTGTTTGGATGATGACATGGAAATCGAATCATCTGAGCCTTTAGAGGAGCCAATGGATGAGGAATGAGGTGTTTACACTCTGGATTTTGTCGTACTAGAGAGACATAATTACATACCTCGTTCGAAGGCCAAGTGTAAAGTGCGATATTGGTTGTTTGGCCCAATTACAATTATCCCGCCTCCCCGGGAGCATAACAGAAAACTTGATGACAAATTAGGGGTACAATTCAGAAGTTCGAGATGGAGACAAAAAGTTGTTCAAATCGTGCCGCGACGTTAAATCAGGCGCTTGTTGGGAGACAACCCAGCTTTACTGCTTTCTTTTATTTTTGCTTATTTTTATTTTATTTTATTTTAATTATTTTGTAGTATTTATTTTTGTTTTGTAGGATTATGAGCATAGGAAGCAAAGCCATTGGAAGAGTTCAAAAAACGAGTTAGATGGTTGGAAATAAGTGTGGGGTGCCCGCACAAAGGACCATCCTTGGGAGAAGTCTGAGTACCCTGTGTGCTGCTTGTGCTTCGGCCTTTGGCCTTTCAGGGAGTTTCTTGTCCACCCTCATTATTTTTTTGCTTTATTTGTGCATTGGGGACACTGCACTCTTTTAAGTGTGGGGTGGAGGAAATTCCTTTAGATCATTAGTAATATTACATTAGTATGTTAATTTCTTATTTTGTAGGATAGTTAGGTAGTATCCCTTGGGTTTTCTTTGGGAACCGGTTCTTTTCCAAGGGTGTAGCTGGAACCGGGTATTCTAGTTAGTTTTTATTTTAATGTTTTTTCGGGAGTAGTTAGGGAGAATCTGAGTAACTTGGAAATACCCACTGACATGTTTGGTGCTGGCATATTAGGTTATGATATATATTCTGCTTCCCCTTGTATTTGCTTTGAATTGTGAAGCCTGAGTAAAATCAAATAGCCTATTTTGTGATGCCTTAGCTCAGTTGTGTGACTTGTATGCCACATAGTGTCATATTGCTTAATTGTCTCAATTATGTATGCTTGCTTGACTTGAGAATTTAACAAAACCGTTGTGATGGATCATGTGCAATGTGTGTGTGAGGTTTAGTTATCTTCTATGCTATCCGGTGTAGTCTAGAACTTTCCCCGTGAGTTAATTGAAACGAAATTGTAAGTTATTCTAATCTAGGAGATGACGTAGGAATTTTCTTGCTTGATCATGGATGTGCTGGTCGCATAAAAATAAAATTTTTCTATTGCTAGCCCTTTTGAGCCTTTTAACGTTTTCTTTGGTACCTACATTATAAGTCGTACCCCTATTTTGTTCTTAAATTGAGATTTTTGCACCTTTACCTCCTAAGGCACTTCGTCGCTAAAAGAATTAGGGTGAGATATTGGGGATTAGTTTTGAGTGGAGCCATGGAAGGGCCCTTTGGTGCATTAAAATTGAAACAAAAATCCACTAGCGAATGAACTTTCATGTATGGAGTGTGTGGAGAGAAAAATATTTTTGTAAAATAAAGAAGAAAAAAATGATAGAAGAAGTATGTAGAAAAAGATACACACCTCCAAATTTTATTAATATGTGCTAGTTGGAGTATAGAAGTGCTTAATTGAAAAAGGGTTATGTTGAATATGAGTTGTGGCAAGTGAATTGGTTGACGAGAATATGTGTTGAATTGTGAATGTACTGTATTAAAGTGCTTAGGAGGGTTAGTAATTATACTTAAATATATCCTACCCGTCCCTTATCCTACATTACAACCTTAAAATGCCCTAATTGACCCTAGATTTGACTAACTTACTTAGTGGAGATTTACACTAAGTGCAAGCTTATGGTACGACCACGGGATGCATATGAATTCTTTGTGAGAGTGAGTGAATTTTTTGTTCAATTGTGTGATTTCCTTAAATTATGTTCAAAAGCATATTTGAATGTGTGGAGTAGTCTATATACACTCTTTTGTTATTGGTGAGGGCACATGATCTCATGGGCAATTGGTAGTGTTGTAAACTTTCTTGTCGGGTAAGTGCACGAACTGAGAAGGCTTAGTGGTTACAAGTTGAGTTTTGAGGTTTGGTGGTTGCAAATAGGATGTCGTATGATTGATTAAATTGTTATACTTGGACACGTTTAAAAAAGCGGAAGAATGTGAATTTTTGTATATTAATGCTTGATTCCGGTATCGATCATAGTCAAGGAGTAAGGTGTGTGATTGAAAAGCAAAATAGTCCTTCATAATGAACTTTGTAGATGGGTAGTAGATTTTCCCATTGCTCGAGGACGAGCAAGAGTCTAAGTGTGGGGTGTTGATGATTAACTTAACGTGTATATGTTTCTATGTATATCGCCTCATATTTTACTTTTGTTTCGTGAGTTTTAAATGTTAATTGTGATGATTTCTAGTGTTTTTATGTGTAGGAATGATTTGGAAGCAATTGGAGATGAAACGCGCGAAATTAGAGCCAAAACGGATGAAACTGGGAAAATTGCGAAATTCGGTGCCACATATAAGGTTTGGCGCCACCTGTGGCGGTGGAGGCAGAATAGTTTTTCCAAGTAGTGCCCTTGTGGGCTCCCGTTGCTACCCAGGACGCCGATGACGGGAATTTCTCCTAATTTTTTCGGGAGTCGGTTAATTTGACCCTAAACCTACCCAACACGTATAAAAGCAAGTCTAAACTCAATTTTGAGATAAGGACGTGACTTTTAGAGGAAAGCAAAAGTATAGAGCCACCGTGGAGGTTGGGTTCCATCTTTTCATCCACCAAACTTAGTAATTTTTATGTTTCTTTGTATGATTTGTTTTTTGGCTACCATGTCCATGTGGAGTTAAACTTCACGTTCTAGGGTTGTGGTTCCTTCATGAATATTTTTATTCGAATGTTGATTTTGATTTCTTAGTTTATTGCATTGGTTTATTTATTCAATCTTGTCCTTAATTATTTGATTGCTTGATCACCAATTGAATACTATCTACGAATCTAGAGTTGATCTCGAAAGTTGGAATTCTAGATTGCATATAGGATTGAATAGAGCAAGTCTTGAACCTGGGCATCGGGGAACGGATTCGCGGTTAGGATAGACATATATCTAATTGCCTTGCTTGGCTAATTTACAAGAATTATAAATGTGTTCTTGTTGATTCTAACTCCATAGACATATATGCGTTAGGTTAGCTTGAATAGGCGAGTAAGAACTCGACAGATTCTTATGAGCAACATTAACCTTGTTAACCAATAAACCAAATAAATTAATTTGTTAATTCAATTGTAGAATACAATACGATGTTAGATAGACCATAACCCTAGATCGTTTTCATTACATTGATATCATAAAAATCTACTTTTCCCTTGTTCAAGAGTTCACTATTTGTTTTCTTTATTTTAGTTAGTTTAGAATAAAATATTATTAGGTTTAATTCTTGTTTAGATAACTAGGATAGTCTAATTTAGTTAATAGTTAATCACAAGTCCTCGTGGTTTTGACATCCGACTTTTAGTCACTTTATTAGTTGACGATCGCTTATACTTGAGTGGGTGTGTTTGGTCGCAACAAGTTTTTGTGCGCCGTTGCCGGGGACTTGGAAATTAGCTAGTTTCTAGATTAGACTTTTAATTACAAGTTTTATTTTTTTTCTTCTCTTTTTGTTAATATTTTATTTTTATCACTATTTGATTTTTTTCTCTTAGTGTGTTTCTATTTCTCTCAGCATGACATATGCGAATGAAATATACGAAGGTAAGGTTATTGAGGAAGACCCTTGGTTGACGGAAGACTTTTATGGCACGTATTTTTGGGCTTGTCATGGCCTGACCTCTTGAAGATCTGAATTTGAATATGGGAGTAAGGGTTGGTATTGGGACGGATATTCTCGATTAGGGGAATCTGCGGAACGACGTTGTCTTCTAACAATGTTGATGAATGACTGGTCTTAGGAGAGAGTTGAACTTGCACAAGAAATTGACAGGTTTGGCTTGGCTGTGCAACTTAGATGCAAATTTGAGTGAAAAGGTTGCTGCGTGTAACACCAAACAATTTAATAATGAGTTGTCTGAAGCTGAAAAAAATCTTCTAGACCAAATTGAGGAGCTAAAACAAGAATACCAATCACTAGACCATGTTTTTCTTGAGGATGCCAATATTGAGAAGAGTGATATAGAGTCATATGAGGGAGTAGGTAACATTACTTTGAGAGACTTGTGTGTGCGCACATATGAGGATGTAAAGAGTAATACAATTCTAGAGTTAGGGCGTATTGGTCCTCATTCCATATATTTTTCAACATTGTGTTTGGACGATGACATGGAAATCGAGTCATCTGAGCCTTTGGAGGAGCCAATGGGTGAGGAACGAAGTGTTTATACTCTGGATTGTTTTGTGCTAGAGAGGCAGAATTACATACCTCGTTCGAAGGCCAAGAAGTGTAAAATGCGATATTGGTTGTTTGGCCCAATTACAATTATCCCACCACCCCGGGAGCATAATAGAAAACTTGATGACAAATTAGGGGTACAATTCATAAGTTCGAGATTGAGATAAAAAGTGGTACAAGTCGTGCCGCGACGTTAAATTAGGCGCTTGTTGGGAGGCAACCTAGCTTTACTGCTTTCTTTTACTTTTTATTTTATTATTTTGTAGTATTTATTTTTGTTTTGTAGGATTATGAGCATAGGAAGCAAAGCCATTGGAAGAGTGAAAAAAACGAGCTAGATGGTTGGAAATAAGTGTGGGGTGCCCGCACAAAGGACCATCCTTGGGAGAAGTCTAAGTACCCCATGAGCTGCTTGTGCTTCGGCCTTTAGCCTTTTAGGGAGTTTCTTTTCCACCCTCGTTATTTTTTTGCTTTATTTGTGCATTGGAGACACTGCACTCTTTTAAGTATGGGGTGGGAGAAATTCCTTTAGATCATTAGTAGTATTACATTAGTATGTTAATTTCTTATTTTGTAGGATAGTTAGGTAGTATCCATTGGTTTTTCTTTGGCCACCGGTTCTTTTCCAATGGTGTAGCTGGAACCGGGTATTCTAGTTAGTTTTTATTTTAACTTTTTTAGGAGTAGTTAGGGAGAAACTAAGTAACTTGAAAATACCCACTGACATGTTTGGTGTTAACATATTAGGTTATGATATATTCTGCTTCCCCTTGTATTTGGTTTGACATGTGAAGCCTGAGTAAAATCAAATAGCCTATTTTGTGATGCCTTAGCTTAGTTATGTGACTTGTATGCCACATAGTGTGATATTGCTTAATTTTCTCAATTATGCATGCTTGCTTGACTTGAGAATTTAACAAAACCGTTGTGATTGGATCATGTGCAATGTGTGTGTGAGGTTTATCTATCTTCTATGCTATCCGGTGTAGTCTAGAAGAGTTAATTGAAGCAAAATTGTCAGTTATGCTAATCTAGGAGATGACGTAGGAATTTTCTTTCTTGATCATTGATGTGCTGGTCGCATAAAAATAAAAATTTTCCATTGCTAGCCCCTTTGAGCCTTTTGACGTTTTCTTTGGTACCCACATTACAAGTCGTACCCCTATTTTATTCTTAAATTGAGATTTTTGCACCTTTAACTCCTAAGTCAATTCGTCGCTAAAAGAAATAGAGTGAGATATTGGGGATTAGTTTTGAATGGAGCCATGGAAGGGCCCTTTGGTGCATTAAAACTTAAATCAAATGCCACTAGCCAATGAAGTTTCATGTATGGAGTGTGTGGAGAGAAAAATATTATTGTAAAAGGAAGAAGAAAAAAATGATAGAAGAAGTATGGAGGAAAAGATACACACCTCCAAATTTTATTTATATGTGCTAGTGGGAGTATAGAAGTGGTTAATTCAAAAAGGGCAATGTTGAATATGGGTTGTGGCAAGTGAATTGGATGAGGAAAATATGTGTTGAATTGTGAATGTAGTGTATTAAAGTGCCTATGAGGGTTAGTCATTACTCGTAAATATGTCCTACCCGTCCCTTAGCCTACATTACAACCTTAAAAAGTCCTAATTTATCCTAAATTTGGCTAACTTAAATTAGTGGAGATATCCACCAAGAGCAAGCTTATGGTACGACCACGGGATGCATATGAATTCTTTGTGAGAGTGTGAAATTTTTGTTCAATTGTGTGATGTCCTTAAATTATGTTCAGAAGCATATTTGAATGTGTGGACTAGTCTAGATACACTCTTATGTTGTTGGTGAGGGAACATGATCCCATGAGCTATTGGTAGTGTTGTAAACTTTCTTATGTTGTAAGTGCGTGAATTAAGAGGGCTTAGTGGTTACAAGTTTACTTTTGATGTTTGGTGGTTGCAAATAGGTTGTTGGTATGATTGATTAAATTGTTATACTTGGACATGTTTATAAAAGGGGAAGAATGTGAATTTTTGTATTTTAATGCTTGATTGCCGATATCGATCATAGTCAAGCGGTAAGGTGTGTGATTTAAAATTAAAATACTCCTTCATAATGAACTTTGTACATGTTGAAGGGTAGTATATTGTCTCATTGCTCGACGACGAGCAAGAGTCTAAGTGTGGGGTGTTGATGTTTAGCTTAAAGTATATATATTTCTATGTCTATCGCCTCATATTTTACTTTTGTTTCGTGAGTTTTAGATTTTAATTTTGATGATTTGTATTGATTTGTAGAGTTTTTATGTGTAGGAATGACTTAGAAGCAATTGGGGACGAAACGCGCGAAATTAGAGCCAAAACGGATGAAATCGTGAAAATTTCGAAATTCGGTGCCACAGGTAGGGCTTGGCGCCACCTGTGGCGCTGTAGGCAGAATACTTTCTCCAAGTAGCGCCCTGGTGGGCGCTTGGCGCTACCCAGGGTGCTGATGAAGGGAATTTCTCCTAATTTGTTCGGGACTCCGTTAATTCGACCCTAGACATATCCAACACGTATAAAAGCAAGTCTAAACTCAATTTTGAGATGAGGACGTGACTTTTAGAGGAAAACACAAGTATAGAGCCGCCGTGGAGGACAAGTTTCATCTATTCTTCCACCAAACTTAGTAATTTTTGTGTTGCTTTGTATGATTTGTTGTTTGGCTACCATGTCTATGTGGAGTTAAACTTCACGTTCCGGGGTTGTGGTTCCTTCATGAATATTTTTATGCGAATGTTGATTTTGATTTCTTAGTTTATTGCATTGGTTAATTTATTCAATCTTGTGCTTAATTACATGATTGTTTGATCACAAATTGAATACTATCTACGAATCTAGAGTTGAAATCGAAAGTGGGAATTGTAGATTGCATATATGATTGGAATTTTAGATTGCATAGGCATCGGGAAACAGATTCGCGGTTAGGATTGACATATACCTAATTGCCTCACTTGGTTAATTTATATGAATTATAAATGCGTTCTTGTTGATTCTAACTCCATAGACATATATGCATTAGGTTAGCTTGAATAGGCTAGTAAGAACTCGACAGATTCTTACGAGCAATATTAATCCTGTTAACCAATAAACCAAATAAATTAATTAGTTAATTCAATTGAAGAATACAATACAATTGTTAGATAGCCCATAACCCTAGATCGTTTTCATTACATTGATATCATAAAAATATGCTTTTCCCTTGTTCAGAGTTCACTATTTGTTTTCTATTTTTGAATTAGCTTAGAATCAAATATTATTAGGTTTAATTCTTGTTTAGATAATTAGGATAGTCTAATTTAGTTAATAGTTAATAACAAGTCCTCGTGGGTTCGACATCCGACTTTTAGTCACTTTATTATTTGACGACCACGTATACTTGCGTGGGTGTGTTTGGTCACAACATTATCCACCCTTATTATCTTAGATCCTGCAATTTAAGAATTCATGTTCTTAACGACATGTTACGTTTTCAGCGATGACTCCGAAGACTACAGCCGCCCAGAAGGGAAAGTCCGTGGATGGTGAGACTACTAGTCGAGCGCCACGAGTTACCAGGGCTCGGGGAGAGTCTTATAGTGAAATTCCATCTCAAACTTCACATTCCCCGCTCTCTCCAAAAGAGCTTCGAGGGGCACCAGCTCCAGCTCCCGCCCCTATGCATTAAGCCCCTGAGCCAGATGCACCGGGTCAGGAGATGAGAGATGTTATTCTGCTATTAACTCGATTAGTAGCCGCACAGGCTCATTGTCAGGAGATAGGTATTGGTCATGCAGATAGGTAAGTCAGTGCGAGGGTTTGTGATTTCATTCATTTTGACCCTCCGGTATTCATTGGAGCAGATTTAAATGAGGACCCTCAAATATTTATCGATATGATACAAATGACTTTGAGGGTAATGAAGGCTGCTGCGACTGAGTCAGTTGAGGTAGCTTCCTATAGACTTCAAGATGTTGCAGTTAATTGGTGCGAGTCTTGGGAATTGTCCATAGGTGAGGATGCCACTCCAGCAGTACAACAGGAGTTTATAGAGGCTTTTCTTCATCATTATTTTCCACCCGAGCTTCGGCGGGCCAGAGATAATAGATTCTTGACCTTTTGGCAGGTTAACATGAGTGTTCGGGAGTACACTATTCAGTTTGATTTGTTGTCTAGGTATGCTCCCAATTGTTTAACGATTGTATGTGGGTCTCACTTCATACAGACATGGATATTTCTCAAATTCAGGCATACGCTCAGGGTGTAGATGAGCGTAAGCAGAAGAAGAGGGTCGATCGTGAGCATGATAGGGCCTAGAATAAGAAAGCAAGGGTATGGGTCCTTCTGATGAGTTTCTAGGTGGTTCGAGACCACAATACCCGAGGTATCCAGCCCATCGATCGCCTAGCACGCCCCCTCAGTTTGGCGGTAAGATATTTGATCGTTCCACATGTTTAAGGCCTGGTCATAATTCCTAGGCTTCAGATTCCCAGTATAGGGGTGAGTCAAGTCAGATGAGACAACCCTTGCCACGATGTTCTCAGTGTGGTAAGCAGCATGCCGGGCAATGTTGCATGGGGTTGGGTAATTCTTATACTTGTGGTTATCCGGGCCATGTAATGAGGGATTATCCGACGAGAGGTGATGCAAGCATAGTTCATCCAGCGGGATCTGTAGCTGGTTCGTCATCATCAGTACACCCCCTGCGCAAGGTTCACAAGCACCAATAAGTTTTTGTAGAGGCAGAGGCAAAGCATCTAGCTAAAGATTTCGTCAGAACCGCATTTATGCATTAGCAGGACGACAGGATCAGGACTCATCGCCTGATGTTGTTACAGGAATATTATCAGTCTCCTCATATGATGTATATTCACTGATTGACCCATGTTCCACCTTATCATATGTTACTCGGTTGGTTGCAAGTAAGTTTGGAATAAAACGTGAATTGGTTAAACCCTTTGAGGTGGCTACACCTGTTGGGGACTCAGAGATAACTAAGAAAGTATATAGAGATTGTAAAATAATAGATCATATTCGATCTACAGTAGTAGACCTAATCGAGTTAGATATGGAATAATTTTATGTTATAATAGGTATGGATTGGTTGGCTTCTTGTCATTCCAACATTTATTGTAGATCAAAGATGGTCCGATTCCAATTTCCAGGGGAGCCTGTTTTGGAATGGAAAGGTAATACGGCATCGCCAAGAGATAAATTTATTTCCTATCTCAAGGCAAGGAAGATGATCAGAAATGGCTATATTTATGACTTAGTTCGGGTTCATGATGGGAAAGTAGAGTCACCAACCATTCAATGTATCCATGTGGTTAAGGAGTTTCTCGATGTTTTTCCTGACGAGCTTCCGAGTCTTTTTCCAGAGCGAGAAATTAAGTTTGATGTTGATATATTACCAGATACTCAACCAATATATATTCATCTCTATAGAATGGCACCCACAGAGCTGAAAGAGTTGAAGGAACAACTAAGGGACTTGCTTGAAAAAGACTTATCAGACTTTGTACATCACTATAGGGAGCACCTATGTTATTCGTGAGGAAGAAAGATGGTTCCTTGCGGATGTGTATTGATTATAGATAGTTGAATAAGGCGACGATAAAGAATAAGTACCCCCTCCTGAGGATTGATGATTTATTTGACCAGTTGCAAGGTGCCAAGTGTTTCTCGAAGATATACTTGAGGTCCGGATAGCATCAAGTAAGGGTTAAGGAAAAAGATATTCCGAAGACAGCCTTCAGGACCAGATATAGGCACTTTGAGTTTCATGTTATGTCATTCAGTTTGACTAATGCCCCAGCAATATTTATGGACTTGATGAATCGGGAGTTCAGAACCTTTCTAAATTTGTTCGTGATTGTATTTATCGATGATATATTGGTTTATCTTCTTTCAGAGACTTAACATGCAGATTATTTGCGTACTGTGCTCAAGGTTCTACAGAAAGGGAAGTTGTATGCAAAATTCGTGGAATTCGGTTACTGGACTCAGATGATATTGGAATTACTATTTAGGATACGACAACATCCTCTTTAGTAACTGAAGTGAAGGAACGATAGTACGAGGATACTGTGTTAGTTCATTATAGGGATACAACCCCTCTGAAGGAGAAGACACTATTCAAAATCTAAAGATATGGGGTCCTCAGACATCGAGGACGATTATGTGTCCTAATGTTGTAGAGCTGCGCCGGCAGGTAATGGGAGAAACTCATATTCTTGTTATTCTATCGATCTAGGAGCAACAAAGATGTATCATGATATCAGGGAAGTATATTGGTGGGACGGAATGAAGAAGGATATAGTGGAGTTTGTTGCTCAGTGCCCTAACTGTTAGTAGTTCAAGATTGAGCATAAAAAACCCGGTGGATTATTGCAGGCTATGGAGATTCCGACTTGGAAATGGGAAGTAATCAATATGGATTTGATCGTAGGCTTACCTCATGCCCAGCGTAAGTTCGATTCTATATGGGTAATTGCTTATAGACATAAAAAATCAGCCCATTTTCTGCCCGTTAGGACTACATATTCCGCACAGGATTATGCAAGGCTTTACATTAAGGAGATAGAACGACTGCATGTTGTCCCTATATCTATTATCTTGGATAGAGGAGCTCATTTTACTTCTAATTTCTGGAGGTCCTTCCAAAATCGGATTGGGGACTCAGGTAAGTACAACATTTCATCCCTAGACAGACGGAAATGCCGAGCATACTATTTAGGCACTTGAAGATATGTTACGGGCTTGTGTGATAGACTTCAAGGATAGCTAGGATGATCATCTTCCGCTTATTGTGTCACGACCCAAACTGGAGGGCCGCTTATCGTATACGTGGAAGATTGTACATCCTTGTCGGCCTATGTTTTGAGTTTATAAATTATTATGTTGGCCTATTAGGCTCGTATGTCACGTGTATATGATGATGTAATAAGAATGATACGTTACATTGGTACTCGATCGAGTAAGGTACCGGGTGCCCGTCGCGGACCATCGGTTTGGGTCGTGACAATTAAGTCATAATATAACATCCTTATGATGTTAAGCACCTTAGTCTCACCCCAAAAGTTCATTTTATAACATTCCAGACGTGTCGACTTTCGACGAAACTTATTTTCTTCAATTCGTTTAGCATTTAGCATCTAAGCTTTCCAGCTCTCCTGGTAATTTTTATTCACGATATTAAATGTTTGTAACCTCCAATGTAATATGATTAAATTACTTTATGCACTCTCAAAGATGATCTCATTTCTGATCTTACATCAATTGACATACAAATACTCTTTCGTACGAAGATATGGGGTGTAACATATCGAACTTGCGTATAATAATAGCTATCATTCCAGTATTCAGATGGCTCTGTACGAATCTCTTTACAGACGGAAGTGTAGATTGCCTATAGGGTGGTTCGATGTTGGGGAAACTATGTTAGTAAGACCAGTATTTATCCAACAGGCAATCGAGAAAATTAAAATTATACAAGAAAGGCTATTAGTATCTCAAAGTCGTCAGAAGTCTTATGCGGATATCGACGGTGAGACTTGGAGTTTCAGGTTGAAGACTGGGTATTCCTAAAGGTATCACCGATGAAAGGTGTTATGAGGTTCGATAAGAAAGGAAAAATCAGCCCTCAGTACATTGGACCATATAGGATCATACGCAAGGTAGCATATGAGTTAGACTTGCCTTTGGACTTGGAGTCTGTACAACAAGTCTTTCATGTGTCTATGCTCCAAAAATGTATCAGAGATCCTTCTAGAATCGTGTCAGTTGACGACTTTTAGGTCATAAAGTAGCTATAATATGAAGAAACTCCCATTTCTATATTAGACATGCAGGTTTAGAGATTGAGAACTAAAGACGTAGCTTCAGTGAAAGTACTCTTGAGAAACAACAATGTGGAAGAAATGACTTGGGAGGCCGAAGAAGACATGAAGTCCAAATATCCTCACTTATTTCCTCTTCTAGAGAAGGGTCCGAATGAGACATCACAACCTTAAGGTACGTGTATGTATTCTTGTATTATTTATTGTCATTGGTCGTGTGAGGCCATTGTCGTTATTGATGAATATGGTCCTATGTGGCGTTAAATTATTGAGTTTCTACAGGAAATGTTGGTAGTAGTATTGTTACAAAGGTGACTTTGCCAAAGTTTATATAGATCTCGGGGAGTTTAACATTTGAGGACGAATGTTTCTAAGGGGGAAATGATGTTATATCTCGCGTTTTCGTACGTTAAAGTCTCGTCTTCAGTTAATCGACATAGATTCGGGGATGAGATTATCTTGAGGTTATACACATTTATGCTATTTATACAAGTGGTAATTAAGTGCCGTGATGTATAAAGGGTAAAGAATCAAAGAATTTGTTTCGTTGAAGGTTGTCGATTTGGGATAAAATAAGGTCCGAGCGACAATACCCGACATTTATAGACTAATGCCATACAAGGTACCCCATGACCATGATAGTAGAGTACGTAAAGTGTATTAAATGTGAGTAGTATTTTAAGTATTCAGGAATTCGGTTAAGGATAACATTCCTAGTCTGAAATCATTTTCTAATCTCTTAAGAAAGAGCTTCAACCAAGAATTTCTTGCATAGGAACGTTTTTCCTAATCTCTTAAGAAAGAGTTTCAGCTAAGATTTCCTTGCATATAAATGTGATTACTAATCTCTTAAGAAAGAGTTTCAACCAAGATTATCTTTGCATAGCAACGTTATTGCTTCGAGCATTTCATAAGAATTCTTTCGTATTTCATCGCGATTAGCGTGTGTTAGAAGGATTGTCCAGAAGATCGGCTCAGGTATGTCAAGGTTATCCCTTCTTTCCTTTTGGCATGATCTGTACAACACAAACAAAACAATCAAATGCACAACTTCCATAAATGACTTTATTCATACAAGTATTAGAGGTGTCTATGTTCTTGAATTCCCTATATGTCTTATTATTATATCGTATGTTCATGGGTCTCAGAAAATATGTAAGTTGAAAAAGCTTATTTCATGATATTAATCAAAGGTATAATGATCTTATGACGTTCCGAGAGATTGTATTGACATACTTCTCATGAATTGCATTCATTTATACATGTACATTTACCCATAACTAGATGGCGTTATATACACGTATATATCTAAATATATGTATATGGGATATAGGAAAATGTTACAACATTATATACATACCACCACCTGATCAGCTGGTATATGTTGATGATTTTTCCCACAATGGCCGAGGTGATATGATGGGATGCCCTCAGAGGCTTGATGATGTTATGTACACATATACCTCTGCATGAAACGACATTTACATGCATGTGCATGGGGAATTATAAATGTTTCAGGAATTACAAAGTTATTTAGACTTATAGGCGGATTTATTCCATATTTCATCTATGACTTTTATGTACTGATTTTCATGCCTTACATACTCAGTACATTATTCGTACTGATTTTCATTTTTTCTCGGGGCATGTGTTTTTTATGCCCGCAAGTGCAGGTAGAGAAAATGATGGCCCCCCTTCTTGGGATCCTTGATCAGCGAGAGTTGGTGTGCTCCAATTGATCAGGAGCTTCTTTTGACTGTTTGTATACATATATGGGTATTCCGGGGCCTAGTCCTGTCCTTGTACAATTGTATATTCTAATGGAGGTCTGTAGACAGTTATGTATAGTCGAATAGTGTGTGGCCTTGTCGGCTTCCAGTTTTGGGTATATTGTTGTCTATAGCAGCCATGCCGGCTCACCTCACTGTATTCCGCACGTATACGTGCATGTGTATTTTGGACAGGTTTCCCTCACGTATGTTATTCATTTTTATATATTAGACGCATGCTTAAGGATGTTTGATAGGTAGGACTCAGGCACCCGTTGGGGCCCATCGATTTGGATCGTGACAATGAGTGTCGCCGTACTTGCCAAGCATAGTGTCAACAGCTTTGTCGCAAAAATGCGACCCCCATCGCTTATGATAGTCCGCGGAGTACCAAATCTTGTGGAAATTTCTTCTTCAAGAATGCCACTACACTTCTCACTTCATTGTTGGGTAGACCAATGGCCTCAATCCATTTTGACACATAATCAACCGTGACCAAGAAGTAGGTGTTTCCATGAAAACTCACAAAATGACCCATGAAGTCAATACCCCACACATCAAATGTGCCAATCTCCAAAATGGTAGTGAGGGGAATTTAATTCTTCTTCGAGATTCCACTGTCCCATTGGCATTCATCATATTTTTTCATCATATCACTTGCATCTTTTTAAAGAGTGGGCCAATAGAAACCGCAACTTAGCACTTTGGTCGATGTTCTTGCTCTGCCATGGTGAACACCATAAGGTGAAGAATAGAAAGCCTCAAGAATAAAAATGTTCTCTTCGTCCGGTACACATCTTCTAATTACCCCATCCGTGCAAATCCGGAAAAGGTATGGCTCGTCCTATTAGTAATCTTGACAATACCGTTTTAGCTTCTTCTTTTGATTTGAAGAAACTCATCCGGGATGATTCCACATAGAGGGAAGTTTGCCAAATCCGCAAACCATGGAATATCCTTCACTGAAATATCCAAGATTTGCTCATCGGGGTAGGAGTCATTGATTTCAAGGCCATTATGCGGCCTTCCCTCCTCCTCCAAAGGTGACAAGTAGTCTGCCACTTGATTTTCACTCCCCTTTCGATCTTGGATGTCAATATCAAACTCTTGAAACAATAGCACCCATCTCATCAACATAGATTTTGAATCTTTCTTGCTCATAAGATGGCAAAGTGCCGCATGGTTCGTATGAACAATAATAGTTGCACCCATCAAGTATGGGCAGAGCTTATCAATTGCACACATAATGGCAAGGAGCTCTTTCTCTGTAACGGTGTAATTGACTTGGGAATCATTCATGGTCTTATTAGCATAGTATACCGGATGATAAGTCTTGTTGATGTGTTGCCCCAAAACTGCTCCTACCGCTACATTACTAGCATTACACATGAGCTCAAAAGGAATACTCAAATTAGGAACGGCTATAATGGGAGTGGTTGTCAACTTCAAGTTTAGCATTTCAAAGGCTCTAATGCAATCATCATTGAAGTGAAACTTAGCATCTTTCTCTAAGATCTTGCACAACGGGTTCACCACCTTAGAAAAGTCCTTTATGAAACACTGGTAGGACCCCGCGTGACCTATGAAACTTCACACGCCTTTCACCGAAGTTGGAGGTGGATGTTTAGAAATATCTTTTCCTTGTCGGCCTTTATGCCTTTATTTTAAATTTTTTGGCGAAGGACAATGCCTTCCTCGACCATGAAATGGCATTTCTCCCAATTTAGGACCAAGTTTGTTTCTTCACACCTTGGGAATACTCTATCCAAATTTTCCAAGAAATCATCAAAGGAATCCCCGACTACCGAGAAGTCACCCATGAAGACTTTAAGGTAATCCTCCACCATATTTGTAACGATCGCCATCATACATCATTGAAAAAGACGGTGCATAACATAAGCCAAATGTCCACCCTATATCGTTCTTCCTCTTGTGGAGCACCACCAATCTAGAGTTAACTTGCACGTTAGTCAAACAAGAGGAAAGAATAACCGGTAAAGTAGAACAAGGGCCAGGAAATTCATACCTAAGATGTGGAGGCAATGGCTTCAACTCCAAGGTAGGAGGCTCTTCAAAATGAAATAAATAAAGAAAAAATTAATAATAAAAAAAAAATTCACTTTATTTCGACTATAAAAAAGTCACTTTATAATATTAGT
>ML379750.1:0-85462 GCA_005239525.1 Nicotiana knightiana | reverse complement strand
AACTTGCATCAGTATCTCAATTTCAATTCAAACATGGGTTTGATTCACACTCCATGTTCTGACAAAGATTTATCATCCGAAAAGAGGAAAAAACGGAGTCTTTGTCTAAAGAAATGCGTTGAGAAAGGGCAGATGTATAGAACCTTTCAACGAGATAGTGCTTTTTCAACTCTCTCAAAATGGAATCTATTCCAAACATATATGCCATGGTTCCTTACTTCGACAGGGTACAAATATTCATTCCAAATCCTTCCCGATACCTCCCAAGGAAAATCTCGAATTTGGATCCCAAATTGAGGGGTTAGTGTGAGCTTATCCGCATCGCCTCAAAGCATCCTCGGAGACATTTGTTTGTTTACTCGCCCAATACGTATCTACGAACCCCTTCAAGTGTTTGTATGCATTTTTACCCGGTGCACCGGTGAAGAACCGTCGTTGCTCAACCAAAGTGAGCATCACGTTGGTTATTTGAATGTTGCCCGACCTAGTACGGGGAAGGACTGTATCACTTGCATACCCTTAAGTTCGAAACACCCAGTGTGGAGCCGCTCGTGGTAGAGGTGGGGATAGAGAGGGCACATTGTCATGAGGCACTCGGCCTTGTCTATTGATGTGCCGTGGAATTTCGACATGTTTGATACTAATTACATAGACTTTAGCTCATATTTTTTAAAGCATTTTTAGTGATTTCTTATGAAGTTCTAGTATTTTGAAGTGTACGAGACCTGAAGAACCAAAAACACGGAAAAAGGTCAAAAATCCATAGGAGGGAATAAATGCGGCAGGTCTGCGACTGTAGAAGTGATGTGCTTCAACTTTTATAGGACGTGAAGAGAGGAATATGCGGTCTCATAATGCTTCTGCGGAACGCATAATGACCGCATAATTCTAATAGGAGATTCTGCGAGAGCATATTTGCAGTGAAGTCTGCAGTCGCATAATCACCATGTGACCGCATAATAGATCTGCGATGGGGAATTGGGCAATTGGGCGTGAAATTATGCGGCGACCTTGCAAGTCCGCGGACCGCATACATAATCTGCGAGCATTCTGTGGTCGTAGATGTGTTATGCAGGGGTATTTTTGTCCAAATTTGGCACAGACTTTTGGCGCACTATAAATAGATTTACTAGGGCTTTTGTGGGACATCGAGTCTAAAAAAGGGGTTACATTGAAGGCATTGAATACACCATTATTTTGGAAGCTTTTTAAGAGAGAATCTTTTATCATTGTAAGCTTTATGACTTTATTTATTGCTTTGTTATTGGATTTTAGTATGAATAGCTAGTTTTAAATACTAAGGTTGTGGAATCTAAATGGGTGTAATGTTAATGGGTGATTACCATTGAATATATATATAATGGTTGGTTGATATTTATTCATTTCTTATGCCTCATTTATTGTTAATGGGTGGTTGCAGAACACTAACTAATTCCACTTCACTCTATCTTTACTTGGAAAAGTGGGTTAGGGCTTGATTTTAATTGAAAATTAAAAAAACCTCAAGGCTTTAAACCTTGTTTAATAGAATCGCTTAGGAATAAGTGGGTTCTATCTGGTATAAATTGGTTATTATTAATTGCAACTCTTTTATATTTGGAAAATCATAAAGAGAAAATACTACTCAACCATTTGCCTATCAAAGGACCTTCCATTAGAGATATATCATATTAACACCGATAGCATTACATTCCATTGATGGGGATAGAACCTTGGTTTCATTAATCAAATTAATTACATTCTCACAAT
The DNA here is from genome assembly GCA_005239525.1 of Nicotiana knightiana. Classification (NCBI taxonomy): domain Eukaryota; kingdom Viridiplantae; phylum Streptophyta; class Magnoliopsida; order Solanales; family Solanaceae; genus Nicotiana; species Nicotiana knightiana. Next base: position 83,713 of record ML379750.1, on the reverse strand, counting down.
ATAATACTTTTCTTTATTACACATAATTACAACCCTCTTTTTAATCTAACAGAATAGAATTACGATTTAAGTCAAGTTTCACACTATTCAAGTAACATTTTCACACCTATTCTTTGTGAACTTCAACACCAACCTAGTTGGATTATTATATTTGACAATGATTTCCCTACACCATCTATTTATGGTGTAATTTGAGCGTATCAAAATTTTGCGTCGTTGCCAGGGAATACGGTTTTGAAATTATTATTCAGTGTGTGCTTTACTTTATGTCTTCTTCTGTTCCATCACACTTTGCCTTCTTTGCTTGGTGTTATTAGGTAAACATGACCGAGTTTGAAGAAGAAAACCCTTTTTCGGATATACATGGGTATATTGAGGATACAAATACCATTGTCCCTCCAAGAGATGATGTTGCCACCTTCAAGGCGGAACACGGTCTAATCCTAATGCTCTAAGCTGAGGGGTTTTTCAGAAATTCCACTGATGATGATCCGACATAACATCTCAGAAACTTCTTGGGTGTGTGTGCAATGCACAAACAGAATAGCATCTCAAATGATGCTATAAGGCCGAGGGTGTTCAAGTATGCACTAGCCGGAGCGGCAAGGGAATGGATCCAAAATCTACCACCTAATTCCATTCATTCTTGGCCTTAACTCATCCGAGCTTCCTAGCTAAATCCTTCCCGCAAAGCAATAAGTCCGAGCTCCAAGATAAAATTTTCTTCTTCAAGCAACTACCGGGAGAACATCTACATGAAGCATGGGATCGATTAAAGCTATATCTAGTGAGGTCGCCGAATCATGGTCTTCTGGAAAACATCTTGTTGGAGAATTTTTACATGGGCTTGGATCCTTTGAACCAATTCATAGCCAAAAATGCAGCTGATGGATCTTTTATGGAAAAACATTTGCAAGGGTCATACAAATTCTGGACAAGATGGCAGAACATAACCAAGTTTGGCACTTGGAAGATACTACGGGTGGAATTGCATATGGTACTCCCTCCTTTACCAACATGATTAAGGAGAACCAAGAGAGATATCAAGTAATTGTCGGGCTTGCTACCAACATCAATGTGTTGACCAAGAAGGGTGAATAGAAGAAGTTACATGCTTGTTAGCTGACAGTCAACCCCATCTACAGTCACTATTGTTTTGTGATCTGTCGGAAATAGAGTAGTGTATGATAGGATGATTTTATTTTAGTTTCTTGAGAACAAGTAATAGATTAAGTTGGGGGAGTTGATGTTCCGTAGAATTTCGGTACTTTTGATACTAATTACATAGACTTTAGGTCGTATTTTAAAGCATTTTTAGTTATTTCCTATGAAGTTTTGGTGTTTTGCAGTGTACGAGACTTGAAGAACCAAAAATACAGAAAAGAAGTCAAAAACCCATAGGAGGGTAGAAATGCGGCAGGTCTGCAACCGCATAAGTGTTGTGCGGCCCGCAAACCTACCGCAGGCTGAAGCAAGTTTTCCAGCCCTTGGAGAGAGGAATATGCGGTCTATTATGCGGTCGCGCAACGCTTCTGCGGACCGCATAATGACCAGATAATTGCAACATGAGATTTTGCGAGAGCACATTTGCGATGAAGTCTGTAGGCGCATAATCACTATGTGGACTGCATAATGGATCTGCGATGGGGAATTGGGCGTGCAATTATTCGGCGACCTTGCAAGTTTACGGATCGGATACATGATCTCCGACCATTCTGCGGTCGCAAATGTGTTCTGCAAGGGTATTTTTGTGCAACTTTGACCCCAAATTTTGACCCACTATAAATAGATTTACTAGGGTTTTATTGGGACATCTTGTTTGAAAAAGAGGCTACATTGAAGGCATTGAATACACAGTTGTTTTGGAAGCTTTTAAAGAGATAATCTTGTATCTTTGTAAGCTTTGTGACTTTATTTATTTCTTTGTTCTTAGATTCTAGTATGAGTATCTAGTTTTAAATACTAAGGTTGTGCACCTAAATGAGTGTAATGTTAATGGGTGTTTACCATTGAATATATGTATGATGGTTAGTTGAAGTTAATTCATTTCTTTTACTTCATTTATTGTTGGTGGTTGCAAAATGTTAACTAATACCATTTTACTCTATCTTTACTTGGACAAGTGAGTTAGGGCTTGGTAAAATTGAATATCAAAAACTCAAGGCTTTAAACCTTGTTTAATAGAATCGCTTATGAATAAATGTGTTCTATTTGGCATAAGTTGGCTATTCTTAATTGCAACTGTTTTATATTTGGGAAAATCATAAAGGGAAAATATTACCCAATTATTGGAAAATATTGGGTAGTCACTTAGAAATCATTTTCATATCAAAGGACCTTCCATTAGAAATATATCATATTAACACCGGTAGCTTTACATTCCATTAATGGGGATACAACCTTGGTTTTGTTCATCAAATTAAGTACATTCTCACAATATAATTGTTTTCTTTATTAAACATAACTACAACACTCTTTTTAAGCTAACAGAATAAAATTACGATTAAGTCAAGTTTCACACTATTCAAGTAACCTTTTCACATTTATTCCCTGTGGGATTTAACCCCAACCTATTTGGGTTATTATATTTGATATCGACCGCCTTACACTTTTTTTTAGGTGTAATTTGAGCGTGTCATCTATTGGATTGAGGTTCAAGAGGGACCTCATCTATTTGGTCATCCTCAACGTCAGCATCCCCCAAAGCTATGTTTCCGAGCTCATTGTTTCCCATTATTGCATCTACAATAACTCAAGACGTTAGTAACAAGGAGGAAAAGAAGATATTCCATAAACTAACCTAAATATATAGCTAACACGTTTTTATGCTCCCCGAAAATGGTGCCAAAAATTGATCTCGTCCAATTTCACACCTCAAATCAAGGTTATGAAATGGTCGATTGCAATAATAGTACCCAACAAGAGTCGGGATCGATTTACAAAGGGAGCTATATATGGGAATTAGGAGTATATATTGTAGTATGTGAGTTTGACTATCTTAATTTACACTTTCACAAATTTGGGTTGTTTCTGTGCTTAATTTAAAACTATGATTGCAAAGTTAAGAAATAAAACTAGAGATTGTTTTTGTTGTTTTTCAAGTTTTGTAAAAATCCTAGGGCTATGACCATCACCTAGGTGTTTGCCTAATGAGATATAAACTTAATATTTTTTGTATTCGTCGGGGTGTATTATAGCTACCAAATCTCAATTACCCACTAAATACCTCTCGACCAGAGAGTGATTTTGCCCAATTTGGCTTTCTCAAGTCCAAATGGGTATTGCACAAAATGGTTTATAAAAGGTCAAGTCGGGTTATTAATATCCCTAGGTTGAACCCTTTAATTGGGATTATCAATCTCTCGATTGACCCAATTTCTTATTAGCCAAGTTTCTCTCGACTAAGTCTCTCTTTCTCAAGTTGACACTAAGTCAAATAGGAATAAATTAATATTTGCAACCATTAATTCCATAAATTAAAACATGAACAAGGCTAAATAATAAATACCCAACCATAAACAAGCATTAAATTAAATACCCATAAGGTTTACACAATAGGATTGGGTCACTACCCTAGTAAAATCTAGCTGCTCATGCTTTAAATTGAAGAAACTGAAGAAGAAATGCTAATTAAACTGCTATTGTAAAATCAAAATGATAATATCTATGTAAGAATATCCCAAAATATGAAAAACTACTAAACGAAGTAAATATAAATAGCTACTGTAGTTGCTGATGTCAAAAATTGACCTAAATTTGTGAAACTCGTCTATTTATATAGGGTGGAAATTTCAGACAAAAATTCCCTTCGGAAGGTTATGCGGCAACACAATTCCATGTGTTGTCCTTAGAAGTCTTCATCTTGCAGGAGCTGGGATTCTGTGGCCGCATAATTTTCCACTACAGTCGTGAGGCATTCTTTCTGCGGTCCATAGATTTATACTACATCCACAACTTGGTCTTCTGCGGTCCGCAATTTTACATCTGCGGTCACAAGGAATTTCTTTTGTGGCAGCCCAATTCCTTTGCGGTTCACAATTCCGACGGATTTGGAACTTAAGAATTTGCAGATTCTCTAAGCTTTGTTCCTAGCCAGCTATTGCGGCCGCACAATTAATGCGCGGTCTGCAATTTGGAGAAAATTATGCTGGGCTTTCCTTCATCATTTGCGACCGCAGATGAAATTCTGCGATCCACACTTTTTAAGCTTCTATGCATTTTAGTTCACTGAGTTTAGATTACTCCTTTTTTAGTAGAATTTCATCCCAGGAGTCACACTTCAAACATTCCTACAATTCTGCATATTTCATCAGTTTCGAGAACACAATTAAACGCTTTTAGACTAAAATAAAAGCTAAAAGGTGCAAATAAGTAGTCAAAATCCCCAATTATCAGTAATCAAATCACATCTGCGTACTTCCATCCTTCTTCTTCCCAAAGCACACCGGTGCGCCCCAAGGAAATATGCTAGGTCTGATGAACCCCTTCTGAAGCAGTTCCCGAAGCTTCTCCTTATCTCTCTAACATCCTTCGGAGCCATAGGATAAGCCGAGGTAGAAACATGTTGGGTAATCGGCACCAAATCAATGCCAAAATCGGTATCCCGATCTGGCGGCATACCTGGTAGATCAGCACGTAATACATGGAAAAACTCTCGTACCACCAGTAATGAATCTAAAGCGGGAATATCTACAGTAGAATCATGAACAAAGGCTATGTAGGCTAAAAAACCCTTCTCGACCATACGTCGAGCCTTCGATAATGAAATAACCCGGTCAGAAGTACCGGCATATGAACCCCTCTACTATAATTTTGGAAACTCAAGCATTTCCAAGGTAACAGGCTTGGCATAGAAATCAAGTATGGCATGGTATGAGGATAACCAGTCCATACCCAAGATAACCTTGAAATTACCATATCGAGCAATAGAAGATCTGCTCGGGTCTCATATCCACAGAAAGTCACTAAACAGGATCGGTAGACCGAATCCACAACAACATAATCACCTTCTGGAATGGACACATATACAGGAACACCCAAGGACTCGCATGATACATCCAAATAAGGAGCAAATAGAGAAGAAACATAGGAGTAAGTAGAGCCTGGATCAAATAATACCGAGACATCCCTCTGGCAAACAAAAATAATGCATGTGATGACTACATCAGAGGTGATTTCCTCTGACCTGGGGTGATATCATAAAAACTAGCCGGAGCGCCACATGACTGGCCTCCACCTCTAGGACTATCCCTGGCCAACAGTCATCCGTCTCTGGCGGGGCGGGCGGGCTGTGTGGTAGCTGGTGCGGTAAGAATGGGCCGATAGTCTTGCTGCTTGACGGTGCCCCAAAGTTTGGGAAAAAACCTCTTCACGTGGAAAATATTCACGCACTCGAAACAACCCCTCAGAATGTTAGACTGTTGTTCTGAAGTCTGACCCTCACTGCCTCAATACCCACTAGAGGAACTGAATAGCTGGCGGGCGGTAAGTACTCTCTCGAATGGCACTGAATTAAGGTCGTGTTGGAGAACTCCGAGCAGGAGGTGGTGCTGATTGCATGGGCCTACTGTACTGACCCCTCATGAAATAACATTTTCCCGCACGTGGGGCGCCACTGAATCTTCCAAACTACCAGGGCCGCTTGTCCCTCAGCGCAAACTCTCCGCTACAGTTGCAAATACGCTCGATCCTCCAAGCTATATGCACAACCTACTAAAAGGAAGTCCCTATATCTTCCTCTAGGGCCATAGGAACCTGAAACTCAGGGTGAAGACATGCACTAAACCTCCGCACCCTCTTTATGTTTGTGGGGAGTATAATAGGTGTGTGACGAGACAAGTTAGTGAATCTCGGCTCATAGTTAGTGACAGGCATGTGACCCTGATAGAGTCGCTCAAGCATACCCTGAAGCTTCTCTCTTAGAAGGTGGTATGTACTTCTCCAAGAACAAATGTGTAAACTGATCCAAAGTCAAAGGAGGTGAACCTGCTGGCCTGCTAAGAAGGTAAGCCTGCGACCATCCCCATGTTTCGGAGTCTATCCTTGCACCGATCAATGAAATCCTTGGGCCCTCTAACCCCTCACTCCCAAAGGCAGGGGTGAAACCTAGTCCATCTGTTCAGCTGCTTCTGTTGATCAATGGTCGCGACTGGTACATCCTCTGGCATAGCCGCTGCAACAGGCTTGGCTTCACCCACAGGTAGATTACCTAGGGTTTATTTAGAGGTAATGGCATGCCTCAAAGCTTGAGCGGTAGGGGTCTGTGCTCCCCCACCCGCCTGAGATGTGGCAGGGTCCTCTAGAAATAAACCAGCCCGCATCATAGAGTCCATGAATCGCAGCATACGCAACGTAATCATAAAAATTTTATAGGGTTGGAAAAGCTGCAGGCGCCTCATCCTGCTCCTAGATAATAGGATCCTCCACGGGATCCACTGGTGGTACAATGGGAGCAACCCTAGGGCGCCTTCATCCTCTGATTGTAGCTAAAGCCCTCCACCGGATTTTGCCTCGGTCTCTAACAACAGGGGGAGAAACCCCCAGACCACCCAGTAGATCCATCGCGCGTTCAATCGCGCGTGTTCTCACCGTTGGTGAGAGATCAATAGAAAGATATTTAGTGCAATATCAATTGCACGATAGGAGATGAAGAAATAAAGGTTTCATAAAATCCTATAGCCTCTCGAAAATAAGTGCGGACGTCTCTGCAATGATCCGCAAGACTCTACTAGGCCTGCTCATGACTCATGAGACCTATGTGAACTAAAGCTCTGTTACCAAGCTATCACAACCCAAGTCCATAATAGAGACCGCACCTAACACCGTCGCTAGGCTAGCTCACAAGTGAACCAACTATGTATTTACCCCTTTTTAATATATTTAAAATGGAAGTTTTCCTTTTTAGAGAACAATTTAAACTAGATTTTGTGCAACCGTAAAATTTCTTTGAAACAAAGTACCATCATAGTAAGAGCATCCATAGTGGTGAAAGAAAAGATAAATGCAACAGTACATAAATACCAAAGATTTCTTCAAAACCCGTCGTCACAGGTGAATGAGCAATCTCGGGAATATACAAAACCACTACAACTACCGACTGAGAGTAATATACATAATCGTAAATAAGTTAGAGAGAGACTCTGGTGCTGCAGATCCTAGCAAGGCAAACAACTCACCACTAAGTCTCCGGAATGACCGTCTACGTGCCCACATAACCACGGGTAGTACCTGTCTCAGTACCTGCACATCATTGCAGAAGTGTAGCGTGAGTAAGGAAAACAACACGTGCCCAGTAAGTATCTAGTCAAACCTCGAAAAAGTAGTAATGAGGGGTCGACTTGACACTTACTAGAGGTCAAGTAATAATAATATAAATGCGTAAAGTAGACATGATGAGTTTACAACAAGTATCAATGAAGCAGATAAGAGAAACTATAGTAAATCAACTCAGGAGTCTATGTCAAATCACTAGCATAAGATAACACGTCGTGAAGGCGCTAACACAACTATATCCAAACCAGAACCCGTTTCGATTGTTAAGCACGAACGTGCCGAGGTGATCGGACCGATCGCATAAGAGTAGTAGTACTCAGTACTGTCAAGGAGAATGGCTCGATCCCATATGAATAGTGTTACCATCATACAGTTGAGGTGAATGGTCCGATCCCATAAGAGTGGTGTTATCATACTGTTGAGGAGAACGACCTTCTCCCAAAAAAATTGTGTTATCATAGTACCGAGGCGAACGACCCGATCCCATTACAGTGGTGTTATTATAGTTTCGAGGAAAATGGCCTGATACCATAAGATGGTGTTACATACTGCTGAGGTGAATGGGTCGGTCCCATTAGAGTAGAGAAATTTACCTCGCGCGCAGAAGTACTTGCGAGACAAAAATACATGGATTTTTGTATTTTATCAAGTATTCCCCAATTTCTGAAATAAGAAACTGAGTCAATCATCCCATTTTAAATCCCCAGTCTCAGCTCCAATTAAGACAATTAATACACATGATCGGCATGAACTGTATAATAAAAGCATAATGTGAACCTAAGCCTACCTAGACATAACATGAAATATAACTACATTCAGAGTCTCGTCACCTCGTCCGCACGTAGTTCCCCACACAAGTAGTACACAACATTAATACGCCTATGGGGATAGGTTCCCTCTTACAAGGTTAGGCAAGAGACTTACCTCAGTTCCAATTCCTCAATCCGGCACTCCAACCTCAATAGAACTCTCTTAACAATACAAAAAACTTCAAAACTAATCAAAAGTCGTATAAACTAGTAAATATGTGATCAAAATTTTCATAATTTAGCTATTAGTGTAATTACCCAACCCAAATTGGAAGATTCCTAAAATTCACCCTCGGGCCCACGTTCCTGGATTTCGAAAATTTTTTAAGATAAATGTTAACCATGAACTCCCCAACCAAAATACATAACTTGCTCTGATTTCCTTCACCAAATTCGTGATCATATCCCAAATTTACCAAAACCCTAGGTTCTTCAGAAATCCCACAAGTTTTCACAAATTTTCCATGTTTAATCTACCTAAAATCTGCATAATTAACTTTAAAGTGGGTGGGAATTACTTACCTAAGTATCTTGATTAGAATTCCCCTCAAATGTTCTCTCAAAATCGCCTCAAGGCCAAATGAAATGTGAGGAAAAATGGCCTAAGTCTCGGATTAAAAGTCCTTACTGACCAACAGTTTCCGCTTCTACAGACCTTGGGTCACACCTATAGAAAATCCATCACAGGCGTGGTTCTCACCGGGTTTGGCCAAGTCCGCTTCTGCGAAGAAGCATGCGCACCTGCGCATCCCTTTCTGTGGAAATTGTCCGCACCTGCGCCTGTGGAGAAACTCCTGCTCCTGCGACCCTAGGCCTGATTGGCCTTGTAGTAGTTGTAGGATTATCTTGTAACTTTTCTAAACCTTTGTGATATACTACATATGAGTTCCTTCTAAATTTCCTTCTTGTTCTTTCTTTCGAATGGATGGAAAGGCCGGTCCATGTATGAAAATAGAGTAAGAATACTCTAAGAAAGTTAGCTTGTTGTAGTACGAATGTTTTCTGAGTTTTAACAGTTGGGTTGATTGTAGTACAACAGTTTTCTGAGTTGTGTAGCTTGGCAAGCCGTCCCTTATGGGTTGTTGAAGCCAGCCCCTTTGGTAGGAAAACTGTTGCGACTACAAGCAAATTAACTGTTAGTGTAGCTTGGCAATAGCCAGCCCTTTTGTAGGAAAACTTTCGTATCTATGATATAGCTTGCTTGCTTGGAGTCTCTTGCTCTGTTCGTCCTACTGTGGTATCAGAGCCAGCCCATCCTTTCGGAGGGAGGAACAGTTTGCTAAATATGTCTGAGTCGTTTCCATCATCCTCTTCCCTAGCAGTCCCCCATGTCAAAATTGAGTTTGATTCCACTTTGTTTTGCATCCGAGGCCCTTGGGACCCCATCCAATTACACGCACGAATCCAACAACATAATGCAGACTCTCTCGCACAATCCAAACACCAAAATAACATCTAGAATTAAGAATCGGACTTCAAAATGCATGAATTCGACATGAAACGTCTGATTCCTATAAAACTAACTCGGAATGACGCCAAAGTTTGTAAGCAAGTCATTAATCACCATACGGAACTATTTCCAGACTCTTAATCCCAAACGAACCTCGATAACACCAAATTCTACTCCAAACCATACATAAAGAACTTGAAAAACCTTCAATGCGCCAACTTTCAACATTAAGCGCCAAAACGCTCCCGTGTCATATGAAACCGGATCCGAACACACGCCCAAGTCAAAAATCAGCATACAAACATATTGGGACCGTTGAATTCTGGTTCTGAGGTCGTAATTTAACCATTATAGGCTACTAATAAGGAACTAAGTGTTCCGGCTTCAAACTGAACCCTTCCAAACCCAAACCAACCATCCCACAAGTTATAAAACAGTAAAAACACATATTGGGAGTCTTAATTAGGGGAATAGTAATCTGGAAAGCAAAACGACAGGTCAGATCATTAGATACCCAACGTGTCGCGAACATGGTGAATGACATGTCTCCTCCACGCGACGGTGTCCAAGGCCACACGAACGCGTAGCACAAGTCTGTCTCAGTCCCCAAACTTTCCTTCCCTATTTGCAAACGCGATCTAACCAACGCGTTTGCGATGAACAAAATCCGTACACTTCACGATCACGGCCTCCACCACCCGAACGCATATAACAAATATCCACTAGTGCCAAATAATTCTTCATGATCGCGATAACCCAGTCGCGATTGCGTATGAGAAAACTAGTAGCAACAGATTAACAATTCTTCAGGGTTTCGAATGCGCCGTACATTTTTTGAATTACAGTTGAGGCCCCCGGGACCTCAACCAAACATTTCACTCTACAACTCACCCGAAACCAAAATCAAACCCCCGACAAGTCAGAGAACCACAATATAAGATAGAGGAGGCAATAAATAGGGGATCGGGACTAAAATATTAAATACGACAAGCCGAGTGGTTATAGTTAACCATGACACTTACCTCACTTCACAACCAAATCAAGGGTCAACATCAGATTTTCCTCTTGAATAAGCCTCCAAACTAATCAAATATAACCGAATATAATTAAAATAATTCAAATTAAGCTTTAGAAACTACCCACGAGTGAAAAAGATTCAATCTTTAAGGTTCTTGAAAAAAGTCAACTAAAGCCAACCCTGGGGCCGCATGGTCAAAACTTGAGATTTTGACAAAAACCCGATTATTCATCGCCTAACTCCGTTATGTGATTAGTTACGAAATCCAACCTCAATTTGAGGTATAAATCTCAATTTCTCAAATCTCCAATTTCTACTTAAATCCCTAATCTCTACCACGAAAAAAGCATAAATTAAAGGTTAAAATCAATGGGTGTTTGTGATAATGGAAGAAACTAAGTTAATATCTACTAACCTATGAAGTGAGGATGAACAACCTCTTCAAAATCCCCACTACTTCGCGTTCACGATGAACTCCACGCGTTCATGATGAGTAATGTCCTTCCCATCTCAGATCCCCCTTTGCGATCATGAAGCACAAAATGACGGACACATGAAGTAGCAAAACCAGTAGATTTATTAAGTCCAAAAAAAATCCTTATCATATTCGAAGTTCACCCGAGCCTCTCGGGCTCCATACCAAACATGCACACAAGTATAATAACCCCATACGAACTTTCCCGCACGATCAAAATACTAAAATAACACCTAGAACTGCGAACTAGACATCAAAATGCATGAAATTTTCAAAGAAACTTAAGAACTTTCAAATTCACAACTGAACATCCGAATCACATCAAATCAACTCCGTTTTGCATCCATTTTTGCAAACAAGTTTTAAATGTTAAAATGAGCCTATACCAAGTATCGAAATCGAAATCTGAACTCGATAGTTATAAAGTCAACCTACGGTCGAACTTCGAAATTCTTAAACCTTCAAATTACTAGTTTTCAACAAATCACGTCAAAACAAGTTAAGGACTTCCCAATTCAATTATGGGCATACACGCAGGTATCGAATCACGATACGGACCCATCGGGATCGACAAAATATTGATCCGGATACGTTTACATAAAATGTTGACCGTAGTAAACTCAAATCCCTTTTAGGTAAAAAAGTTCACATTTTTTTCAGTTTGTTTCAGAAAAAGGCTTTCCGGAAAAAGACACGGACTGCGCACACAAATTTAGAAATATTTAATCGAGCTAATCAAGGTCTCAGAACACAAAAATAAAGGCTAAAACTCAAAATGACCTATCGGGTTATCACATTCTCCTTTACTAAAACAAGTGTTCGTCCTCGAACAGACATAGAAAGGTACTTGGACTGGTGAAAAGTTGTGGGTATCAACTCCACACGTCGAACTCGAACTCCTTTGTGGTTGCATCGATAGGCTAACCTATCCACTGCACTTTAATAGAAGTATAACTCTAAGACCTCAACTTGTGGTCCTGTCGTGCTAGAATGGTCATCGGCTCCTCCTCGTAAGTCAAATCCTTGTCCAATTGGACTAAGCTGAAATCTAATACATGGGACGGATCACCGTGATACTTTAGAATCATGGAGACATAGAATACCGAGTGAACTGCTAATAAGCTAGGTGGAAATGCAAGCTTGTACGCCACCTCACCAACTCTCTCTAGAATCTCAAAGGGTCAGATATACCTAGGGCTCAACTTTCCCTTCTTTCAAACCTCATCACACCCTTCATGGGTGAAACCCGAAGCAAAAACCTCTCTCCAATCATGAATGCAACATCACGTACTCTATGATCGGCATAACTCTTCTGCTGAGACTGAACTCTTCAAAGTTGATCCTGAATTATCTTGACCTTTTCCAAGGCATCTTGAACCAAATCGGTACCCAACAATTGAGCCCTTCCCGACTTAAACCAACCAACCACAAACACTGCCTCCATATAATGCCTCATGGGAAGCCATATGAATACTTGATTGGTACAGACCACACTTTCGGGAAGCCATATATACCTTTTCCCATCTACGTTCCCTTTGGAATCGATCCCGACTCCAACATGGGTAATTATAGTTGCATCAACCGCTTCACAACCTCAAATTATAATATGAACTTGGGCGACATTACACCTAAATGAATGGAATACCACGAACCATGGGCCTCCTCAAGAATCAACTCACAAAGCCCATCCACATTGAGCACACAAATCCGATCCTGCATCCAAAAAACCCCATCATCTCCAATGGTAACCTGCTTGGGACAACCGTGTTGCATCGTGTCCTTAAGGACAAGATAATGGGGGTCGTCATACTGACGCTCTCTGATGCGCTCATACAAAAGAAAAGCGAAAAGTCGTGCAAGCTAGGACACGACTATGCTCCAAAACATCTAACCTCACGAACTAATTGGCTAAGGCCTAAACATCTGATGCTAGCGGTCACTCCCCAACTGGATGTATGCAAGGTTACCCATACTCACAACCTTTTTACTCAAGTAAGTTTCCACCACATTGGCCTTCCCAAGATGATACAAAATGGTGATATCATAGTCTATCAACAGCTCTGACCACCTTCGCTGCCTCAAAGTGAGATATTTCTGCTTGAACAAATACATGTAAACTCCGATGATCATTAAATATCCCAAGCAACATGCCGAATAAGTAATGCCTCCAAATCTTTAGTGCATGAACAATGGTTGCCACATCTAAGTCATGAACACGTAATTCTTCTCATGATCCTTCAACTGTCGCAATGTGTATGCAATCACATTGCCATCCTACATCAATATTGCATCGATACTAATACACAATGCATCACAATACAATGTGAAGGATCATTAAACTGCGGGAAACACCAACACCACGGTTGTATTAAAGCAGTCTTGAGCTTTTGAAAGCTCAACTCACACTCATCGGACCACCTAAATAGGTCACCCTTCTGGGTCAATCTAGTTAATGAGGTTGCTGATATGCGTGGATTTGACAACTTATTAGTGCCTTTTTTGCTTTAGTCTTAGTTCGAAAGTGTTGATTTATGTTCCTAAAACTAATGAAAGTGTGAAAATTGCAGGAATGTTGGAGATTGGGGCCCTACTGATGAAATTCAACTAAAAAAGGAGCGGTCCAGCTCACAAGGCAAGAAGGGACACAACAGATCAAAAGTATAGTCCGTGGAATTATTTATGTGGTTGCAGATCTGTTGTTGAAGCTCAGAGGTGGAATGAAGAGAAGTGTGGATCGCAACAATTTTTACGGCCGCAGAATATGGTCACACTAACGAGAATTCAAAATTTTCAAAGAGTGTGCAAAATGACCAAGACTATAGCCTTGCCTGAAGTGCGTACCGTAGATTGAAATGTGCAGCCACTGAAGCTCAAGTGCAGTCGCAGATCAAATTATGCGGCTGAAGAATCTCTCAACTAGAAAACTCAAGCAGAGTGCGAACAACAAATGGAATTGTGCAGCCGGAGAACCTCATGAAGGGAAGTTTTTTCAGCGAATAATTGGCCACTATAAATAGATAGGAATCACTTTTTAGGTCAAGTTTTGATGTTTTTTAAGCTATATTGTATTTTACCATAGTGGGTAATTTGTGATCATTTTGAGACTAAGGAATACCATATTTTATCATTTTAATTTTATTTTATGGCTTTAATTAGTGTTTCCTCTTTATTGTTTTCAATTTCTACCATGAGTAGCTAGACATTTACTAGGGTTGTGACCCAATCCTAGTATATAAACCTTATGGGTAATTAATTAAATGCTTGTCTATAATTGGGTGTTTGTTATTTAACCTTGTTCAAGATTTAATTTTAAAATTAATGGTTGCAAATATTGATTCATGCCTTTTTGACTTGGTATTTACTTGAGAAAGAGAGGCTTAATCTAGGAAAACATGGCTAACAAGCAATTGTGCTAGTTGAGAGTTTGATTAGCCTAATAAAAGGGTTTGAACTAGAGATAGGGAAAACCCGACTTGAGCTTTTCTCAACTATTTGGCTTGATACCCATTTGGAATTGAGAAAGCCAAATTGGGTAAAATCACTCTATGACCGAGAGGTATTGAGTGGGTAATTTAGAGTTAAGAGATATAATACACCCAAATCTTTAAAATAAGTGTTAATGTAATTAACCCATTAGGCTAACACCTAGGCGAAGGTTACATCCCTATGATTTTTACCTATTGAAAACAACCAAAAACAATTAGTCAATTTATAGTTTCATCTCTCTAATCATTACTAGTGTAGTTCATAGAAGTAATTTGCAACATCAACTTATTTGGAAGTGTATTTAAGATATTTCTTCTACACGCATCGAGTGTACACTCTAACAACCATTTTTAACTCCCTATGGAAATCGACCTCGACTCATAGTTGCATACTATTCTTCCAATGACCTTTTCCATTTGTTGTTAAGTGTAGATTGGGAGAAGATTAGCCGCTATGGATGAAAACCCCTCCACAAAATAGCAATAAAATAGGATTTGTTTATTTTCTATTGAAATAGGTTACATATATAATGTCACTTTTCCCCTTCCTTGAAAGGGTACTTAGTTCCCTCTATTTATTTTTCTCCCCATGAATCATATGTTTGTAACAGGACATAAGTTTTTCAATTCTAATCTGTTAGGTGTATTGTGCCGGTTCTTTTGAGTAATATATCTTGAAATACCACTTGATACCTTATAAACGCTGTTTAGACTGAAGTAGATTCTCATGTCTTGTTGATGATTTCATAATCAAGAAGATTAAGTGATTTCGTAGTAGTCGTGACTGTGGAAGGGTATAGATAGATGTCAGTTTGAGGCAGAGCAGGTGGGTTATCTCTTATGAGGTGTCATGAGGTTGTGTGGTCCTTATGATGTTTTGTAAAGAGTTCTCTTTTACCAGTGAATAGTATATGCTGCAATTTGAGTTTGGATCGCTTGTGGAAGTTGTCTTGACTATTAGAAGGATGAATGCAAGATTTGTAGATAATTTGATGTATTAGATGGTTTGCATTACAGGAGCTCAGGAAGGATTTGGTTGAATCTCACTGCGGTTTATGGCACTAATAGAGTATGGGAATTGTGAGCTAATGTGTGTTTTGATCTATGGACTTGAGCTAAATGGGGGAGTCTACTATCGACATGTTGATTGCACGATTATCTGTTGTATTGGTTTTGGGTGGAGGTATACTGGTGAATTAGCTATGACTGCACGAGTGGAGATTGAGGATGACTCACCTAAGGGAATTTCTGGATACGACTTGTATTACACTTTATGGGTATATGGGAATGATGGAATGATTGAGTGGTTAGTCGTGAAGGATGCAGTGTGCGTGGAGCAGGAGTTTTCTCGGTTTCTTAGGAGTGTGGGTTACTCCCTTAGGTGTTGGTGTGCTAATGGGGCACAGGTCATTCGGTCTTTTGGGTCGGTTTAATTGAGATTTGAGAAAAGTAGATGACTCTCGAGAATAGTTCTAATGGATTCAAGATTTAAATGTAGCGATTTGGAATTTTCAAGATTGGTATATGGCTAAAAACTAAGAGTTACATTGGATGGTGTCGAGACTTGTGGCATTTTTATATCATTGGGGATTATGCATCTCAGTATCAAGAAGGTGAAGGAAACAGTTTTAGGTTCACATAAGGTCTCTTTAGAGTGGGTGTCTCGGTTGTGGTGTTTTGGGGTGCTTAAGAGGGAAGTCAACGGCTTATGGGCCCTAGGGAGTTTTGTTTTATACTAGAGTCTCTTGTATGGTTAAATTTGGTTAAGGATCGTGGTGTTCTAGCAAGGAGAAGTATCAATTTGAAGGCAATTTGTACAGGACTTGGAGAAATATGCAGCTTGGTAGTAGGTTGGGTTAGCACATTAATGGATATAATCGGCTCTTTGGGTACTTACGACGTGGCTAGTCTCTACACGTGTCTCATGGCAATGCTCTTGGGTTTTGGAAAACTGGGTGGCTGGGTTAAGTTAGAGAAATCTGGTTCTGATAGCTTGATTATGTGAAAATGGGTTAGAAGAGTTCTCAATGGTTTTTACCAAGGTTCGAGGCATATATTTTCTACTGGTGTGAGGAGCATGTGGTGTATAGTGAATTCCTCCAAGATAAAATCAAATGGAAAGTCCTTGGCTAATTGAGTATGTAGTTGTTTGTCACTCGGAGTGGACTATGAAGTTCTCGTATTTTTCATATGATGGCATGGTATATGCAGTGTGTTGTGTGGGATTGAGATTTACATGAGCGAGATCACAGTTGTTTTTTGGAAGGGAAGGTCATAAAATTTGTAGGCATCATAGACGGTTTCAGATGACTAGGTAAATGATATTACTATTTGGTATGACTTGATGAGAGTATACATTTCAGAAGGGGCAATGTGTTTTGATGTATGGATACTTCATTGGTACTGCGATACTCTTCTGGTTGATCGACTGCTGATATTCAACTTTTGCTATGTGTCACGAAAGAATTTTAGAAGTATTCCTTATGGGCTGATCGTGTATGAGAGATGTGTTAGACATTCTGGTGGTGGAGTTGGGATCAGATATCGTGATTCATGTGTTCTATGGATTTGGAGAGTGGGAGTTCTCAAGAGCAGACTGTTTCATGGTTGTGAACTGTGAAGTCGTGGTAGATGCTAGTCAGATGATAGTATGTGTTATGATTCAGTCAATTGTGGGCTTTTGGAGGTTTATCTATCTATTTGTGGGTGCCCAGAGTATATTTAGGGGTCTTTGGCATTCCCAATTAGGATGTGTATTCTACACCAAGCTGGATTGATTGGCTCCATAATGCTATTGTTGAGGGATGTGTCATTCGGCTGTTTTATGAGCTTATTCATGTTCTAGAATTTTCTATGACTTACCCTCATATGCTACGAGGAGTCGTAATTCGTTGATTTTAGGCACACATGGTGCGGTTTTATTGTTGTCTTATAGCAATTTGAGCTAGATAAGTAATTGCGTGTTGCATAATTGAGGGCGTATTAGTTATGTTCTTTCGGGTTTTGTATAGCATTCTTTCATCTGCTTCTCCGTAGTTATTATGATGCACTTTGGGTACTTGATGTCGAATTTCGCGTGGCTATTGATTTTGAGCAGTGTGGCTCGAGGGATATGATATGGACCAGTGTTTGGATGGAGTCGCGCATTGCAGTGGAGTTATGTTGAGGTATGATCCCTTGTGTTAGATTCGTGTGCTTTGGTTCTACGATGTGTGATAGGTTCTTAGCATTGTGTTGTGGTGGTACTCGTTGAGCTTGCGTGAATGTTCTCTTGATTGAGTCTTTTTCGTGATTGAATACATTAGGATTGTTGCTTATTGGTGCATGGATTGCATAGTTTGAGTCTCTGAGTAGTATGGGTGCTGCGTGCCAGTGGAGTAGTTGGTATTAGATAAGATGGGACTTGTGTGCAAAAATTGAGTTCATTCTGGGATGATTTGATATGTTTCGGCACGAGTTTTAGCAAATGAAAAGTTCAAAGTTCATAGATTATGATTTTAGGTGTGATTCATCGTTCGATGTTTTTTTGTGTGTTTTGAGACCCATAGTATGTCCATGTTATGTTATGTGACTTGTGAGTATGTTTGGACGGGGATCCGAGGGGCTCGGGCGTGTTTGAAATTGATTTTGGATCATTTTCTTCAATGTTGCTATTGTTGGTTCTGGTGTGACCGCACCTACGGCTTGTTTGCAGGTGCGATGGTGGCAAAAGCCACGAAGGGATCGAAGGAGAAGAAATATTGTCTGGAGAATGGGTTCGCAAAAGCGGAGATTGCTTCATATCTGATGAGGCGCAGATGCACTGAGTTGAGAGCAACATTGATATTTGGGCGCGCGCCTGCGAGTGCATGGATGCGGGTATTTTACCGCAGATGCGAAGGTAGGCCTCCAGTGCTTCTCCGCAGAAGAGTGATTTTTGTCGCAAAAGCGGCTAATATGTCGCATGTGCGAAAGTGCTTGGCAGAATGATAAATACAAGGGTTTGCAATTTCGACTTCATTTTAACATTTCCAAGCTCGAACTGAGGTGATTTTTGAAGCAAATGTCGTCATATGAATTGGGGTAAGTGTTCTCTACTTTGTTTTTGTTATAGTTCATGAATCTACCTTCATTTTTGGTAATTGGATTGTGAATTTGAATAGGAAATTAGGAGTTTTGGCTGAAATTTTTATAATACGAATTTTTGAGTTTTGAACATCGAATTTGAGTGAAACTACTATGGTTGGACTCGTAATTGAAAGGGTTGTTGCATTTTGTGAGATTTATATGGTTCCAAGGTGCGGGCTAGGGTGTGATTTTTGGCCGATTTTGGGTTTTGATTAAGGATTCGATCTTTATCATTTGGAATTGTTTCCTTCGGCTTTATTTGATGGATTTGAGTTGCTTTTGGCTAGTCTGAGCCTTTCGGACGTCGCTACACACGTGATGGCATCTTGGGAGCATCGCTTGGCTTGCTCAGCACTGGTATTGGATCGTTCGAGGTAAATAACTCTATTAAACTTAGTGTTGAGGGTATGAAACCCCACAATCCGTGTTATGTGATTGATATTGAGGTGACACACATGCTAGGTGACGGGCGTGTGGGCGTGCACCATGCGAATTGGAACTCTCTTGCTTCTATGGCACTATTTAGTAGTCCAACTTTGATGATATCCGTGTTTCCACCATGTGATAAAGTATTTAAGCTGTTAATCATGCTAGATATCATGTTTAGGCATTATGTTGATATTAATTGGACCCACAGTGGTCGTTTCCTACTGTCATCTCAGGAGTTTCATTGATATTTTATACTCAGCCATATCCACACATTCATACCATAACTCAGTCTCAGATGTTATCTATTGATACATCATATCATTGTTGTCGGGCTAGTTTCATGACATTGTGAGCCCATGAGTGAGGCTGGAGAGATTGATGACTGAGTGAGACCGAGGGCCTCAGTGAGAATAATATTTTGGGATCAGGCTTCATGGTGCAGCATATTATATTGATTATATTTATTGGATCAGGTTATGCGCCGCTGCGATATATTGATTACATTTTATGGGATAGGACTGCACGCTGCAGCGTTACAGCACTTGGGCTGAAGGAGCCCCTCCGGAGTCTGCACACCCCTGATAACCGCAGTCAACTATATATATGTGGATCGGGCTGCACGCCGCAGAGGGTATTATTTATGAGAGTGTGAGTACATGAGCTCATCATCGAGATGCATTGCATTTGATATGAGTACTTGAGATACATGCATAGAGATACATTTCCTTCTTCTACCCAGTTTTGGGACATTTATGATCTTACATGTATCTTTACATGTAGGCATAGATATGTACTTTTATCATGCTATCTGAAAATGAAACATTTTACTTATTGTTAAAACGATTTTTGGGAAAAATCATAGTTTTTAAAATTACTCGTATTTTGACATATTCGGTAAAAGATTTGAATTTTCACTGAGATAATTGAAAAGCATGCCCACTTTCTACAATTGTGAACGAGCTGAGCATCTTACTTCTGAGATACCTCTTTTATTACCTGTATTATGCTGTTATGAACTATTGTGGAATATTGGTATTGTACCCGCCCTTGTGTTAGCTCATTCTTTCAACCCAAGGTTAGGTTTGTTACTTACTGAGTACATGGGGTCGGTTGTACTCATACTACATTTCTGCACCTTATGTGCATATGTTGGCTGATGATATTGTTGTGTTCGATGGGAGTTGGATTGAAGATGTACCTGCGTCCTGGTTGTAGCTGCCTCTTGTTCGTGGTAGCCTTAGATTTATAAGATTCTGTTTATGAACTTTTCAAACAGACTATGTGTTTATTTCATCTCAGCTTTGCATACTCTATTCTCAGAAGCTCATGTTTTGTACTACCAATCCTTGGGAAATGTGTAAAATTGAATAAATTACTATCATTTATTTGTCTTGCTAATTTCATTGGAATTTGATAATTACTAGTTGACTTACCTAGCGGGTTCAGTTAGGTGCCATCACGACTAGTGGATTTGGGGTCGTGATATTTTTTTATTTGAAGGTTTAATAAATAATTTTTAAAAACTGCCCAAAAAAATTTTGAATCCAACATGGGAGTCCATGTTGTAGGAGTCCATGTTGAATTGTGATTGTGCCACTTGTCCTTCTAATATTGAATTGTCTTTCCTATTCTGTATAGATAGATTTGATGTGCCCAGAAAGTTCGTTTCTAACTTCAACTCTAACACGAGAACATAATCTCTCCATCGACTCCCCAGAAACCCAATTCACCCAATATAAGATAGATTATGTTTGCTAAAGGATAATGGTTGAAGGATAATTTGTTATACAGTTGGAAAGCCTTCACTTTTGATGCATTTTAGTCCTTGTCCTTTTATATGTTTGATTTCGATCACATACTCTTATATGTGTGCAAATACACACACACACACACACACATATATCAAAGTCTTGGACTTGGACTTGGGAAGGGTCAAACCTAAAATAAATATTTTATATTTTATTTATTTCTACAATTAAAATCTATTTTATTTGAAATTTAAATTTTTAAATTTATTTGAATAAATAAATGTGTTTGTTTGTCAGAGAACACATCTTTTTGAAAAGGTCCAATGGTTGCTCTATAAATAGAAGTTCTCCCAACAAAGTGGACATAGAAAAATCTGCAAGTGTATTCTTGGCTTGTTGTATCCTGAAGAAGATTGTTTGTATTTTCCCAATTTGTATATGGGAAATGTCTTCTTTAAGGAAAGTCGTTCTCACGCCTCAAGCCTTCTTAAATTTATTTTTCAATTATTATATTTCCTAACAATACTAACTCTATATATAGTATATATTTACCACATCGTCAACCTTAAGTATTTGCAACACATATTCGTACTTTTTGCGATTGTTAATTAGAATACACTAACACAAAAAATTTTACTACGTAGTTTTTTGTGGGATTTCAACTAGCGATATGCATTCATAATTAGGATAAAATTAATTATTTTATTGGTAACCTGCAGATAAAGAGACGATATGGATCGAAACTTTGTTTCTTCTTAGCATGGAGAGTATCTTCTACAATATTATTCACTACTCTTGACTTGTTACCGACACTATATGTCCTCCAGGTAAACGTCATCTCAGCTTCTACATGAATCGCCGCTGAACTGAATTAGTTGCAATGCCTCCTTCATCTCCGGGTTTCCTGGATGGAACTAATGGCGAACATATCATTGATATTTTTACCATTTATGTTCCTATATAAGTAGCTTATTAAAAAAATTATTCAATTCATAAAATATTACTAATATTACCCAAATATTATCAATATTAGCCAATTATTTATTTGTAGTTAAAACAAGGTCAAATTTTTACTTTCTTTTGAGTGGGGTTTATTAGAATAAATTGAGTACATCTTAAGGAGCTTGAATATCATTTTTGGGATGAACTGGTGGAGTTTTGAGGTGGTTTGAATTGAAAATTCGAAGTAGAAGATGAACATAAAAAATAATAATATGTGTATCACACTATGTATCATATCAAACATTGCAGATCCAACGCAAAATCTAAACCATCCAAAGCCTTCGTCCATGCAAAATACCCTCATCCCTTAAAATCCAACTCATTTGACCATGTCGTTTGCCACAAATCTGAGAAATATTTAAGTTGTAGTGCTCGTCTGTTGTTGATTAATTCTTTTGATGCGCTCCATTATCATTGGACATCCAGTACATACAACCCAACCCTCTACTCTATTTAATTATTTGTGTTTATGAAGGTGTTCTATGCACATATGGTGTTCCGCAACGTCCCCACCATGTTTCTCAGTGCCATCATTGCTCGTCGGTTGTGCCAATTTGTGGATGAGAGATGTGGTGTAATGACCCGACCAATCATTTTGAGCCCTATCATGTCGTTCCGCGGTTTGAGGCCTTGAACAACTTCACTTAAGGTATTATGACTTGTACGCGTGGTCGGAATTGAATTCCGAGAAGTTCGGAGTTGATTTGGAAATAAAATTCTCATTTCGGAAGCTTTAAGTTTGAAGAATTGACTAAGGTTTATTTTCTAGTAAACAACCTCGGAATCGGGATTTGAAGGTTCCAACAGGTTCGTATGATGATTTTGGACTTGGGCGTATGTTTGTATCGAGTTTTGGATGACCCGGGAGTATTTCGGCGCCTACTGTGGAAAGTTACTACTTTGGAAGAATTTCATGAATTTGGGTTGAAGCGTATTTCATTGTTATCGATGTCCATTTGGAATGCCAATCCTGGGAATAGCTCCATATGGTGATTCCGGTCTTAGGAGCGCGTCCGGATGTTGATTTGGAGGTTCGTAGGTCATTTCGGTGTCATTTGGCGAAAGTTGGAAATTTGAAGATTTTTGGGATGTTTGACCTGGAGTTGAATTTTTGATATCCGTTTCGGATTCCTATTTTAAAAGTTGGAGTACGTCCATAATGTAAAATGTGACTTGTGTGCAAAATTTGAGGTCAATCGGACTTGATTTTATAGGGTTCCAGATCGAATGTAGAAGTTGGAATTTCTTAGTTTCATTAGGCTTGAATTGGGGTGTGAATCGTCTTTTTAGCGAAGTTTGATGTGATTCGAGGCATCGACTAAGTTTGTATGATGTTTTAGGACTCGTTGGTATATTTGTTTGGGGTCCCGGAGGCCTCGGGTGTGTTTCAAAATCATTTTGATTATTATGGATGTTGATTTTCAGAAGGTTGGTGTTGTTCTTCACGTTCGCTAGGATCCTCTTGCGTTCGCGAAGAAGGATTTGGCTTCTGGTAGTGTACATTAGAGTGATTAAGGATATGTACGATGATTCTAAGACTCGGATGAGGATTGTGGGTGGAGACTCGGAGCATTTCCTTCTTGTGAGGGGGTTGCACCATGGATCGGCTCTTAGCCCATTTTTATTTGCCTTGGTGATGGATGTACTATCGTGACACATCCAAGGGGAGATGTCTTGGTGCATGTTGTTTGCCGATGATATAGTGTGATTGACGAGACGCGAAGCGGAGTCAAACGAGGTTGGAGGTTTGGAGACAGACCTTGGAGTCTAAAGGTTTCAAATTGAGTATAACAAAAACAGAATACTTGGAGTACAAATTCAGTGACGGGACCTATGAAGCATACGCAAAGGTAAAGCTTGATGCTCAAGTGATCCCCAAGAGAGCGAGTTTTAAGTATCTCGGGTATATTATCCAAGCTAATGGGTAGATTAACGAAGATGTCTCACATCGCATCGGAGGGGGATGGATGAAATGGCGGCTCGCTTTGGGTGTTTTATGTGATAAGAATGTACCGACAAGACTTAAAGATAAGTTTTATAGAGTGGTGGTTCGACCGACTATGATGTATGGGGGTGAGTATTGGCCAGTCAAGAACTCCCATCTGTAGAAGATGAAAGTAGTAGAGATGAGGATGTTGAGATGGATGTGTGGGTGTACCAGGAAAGATAAGATTAAGAATGAAGCTATACGGGACAGAGTGGGAGTAGCCTCTGTGGAGGAAAATATGCGGGAGTCGAGGCTGAGATGGTTTGGACATGTTAATAGAAGAAGCATTAATACTCCTGTTAGGAGGTGTGAGAGGTTGGCCATGGCGAGTATGAGATGAGGTCGAGGTAGGCCTAAGAAGTACAGGGGAGAGGTGATTAGACAAGACATGGCGCTGCTTCAGCTCATTGAGGACATGACCCTTGATAGGAGGGTCTAGGGGTTGAGTATTAAGGTGGAAGGTTAGTGGGTAGTTTTTAGTGGCTCACTGATAGTCTTAGTAGCACGCATGTCCCTTCATATTCTTTGATTTTTGTCGTGTAATGTGGTTTTGTTCGCCTCAGGTATTGTATTCCATGTTGCTATTATTTGGTACTACTTATCATTTATCTCTTCCTTTATCTTTCTCTTCCTTCTTTCTTCCTTTCTTGCTTTCCCTTTCTTCTTACCCCGTTTCTATTATTTGGTACTACTTATCCTTTATCTCTCCCTATTCCTTTCTCTTTCTTCTTTCTTCCTTTCTTGATTTCCCCTTCTTCTTACCCTTGCTGAGCCGAGGGTCTATTGGAAACAGTCTCTCTACCTACATTAGGTAGGGGTAAGGTCTGCATACAGACTATCCTCTCCAAACCCCACCTGTTGGGAATATACTGGGTTTGTTGTTGTTGTTGAAAAATAATTGAAGAATATTATAATAACTTAAGAAATCTATGTGCAACTGTGTTGCAAATATATTCCTCGAGCGGGGTATATTTCCACTACTCTCATGGGAGGGGGTCGTTCGCCTCGGCAGGTTAATAGATGCATCTATTGTTCTTGTTGTTTGACCCTCAGCAGTGCATAATTTATATTTATATGTTGGTTCATGTCATTCGACCCTCGGCAGTGCACAATTTATATGCTGGTTCGTGTCGTTCGACCCTCGGTAGTGCACAATTTATATATATATGTTGGATCAGGCCGTACGACCTCGGCATGACTTGCACATGATAATTATTTGGAACTAATAATAATTGACATTGCTTTATTGGCTTTTGATATAAAATTTTAAACGATGAAAAATGAATTTGGGAATTTCTATTAGTAAAGAGGATTGTTCATTATTTTCGATTATTGGATTTTCAACTATGTTATGTATTCCATGCTTAAACATAATATCGGCATTTTATTGTTAGCCCATAGTAAGTGTCGGAGTCGACCCCTCATCACTACTTTTTCGAGGTTAGGCTGGATACTTACTAGGTACGCGTTGATTTACCTACTCATACTACACTTGCTGCACATTTTTGTGCATGTGCATATATGTCTATTGGCCTTGTGGGAACAGAGGCGTGGTTGATAAAGGAAAATAGGTGAGTTGCATCCTATGTTACGATTCACATCCACCAGAGTCTCTTTCAGAGTCATGTATACACTTCCTGCCTAATTTATATTCCGGACAGATATTGTATTTTATCTCACTCCCTAGTTGATTCTCATACACTTGTGACATCGAGTTTTGGGGGCATTTATGGGTTGTTTAGTATTGTAGTTGTAAAAATATTATCATTTACTATGGAAATTTTATCACTTATCATCTAATTGAGGGAAATTATGATTTCAAAAATACTAAAATGAGAACCAAGTTAATTATTTATTTTTGGCTTGCTTGACAGTGGCGTTAGGCGCCATCACGACCTTTAATGGATTTTGGGTCGTGACATATGGGTAGTGGGGCGGGTCGCGTCTAATTTAAGATTGGATGGACCAAAAGTCTTGGATGGATTCCACGTGTACAGTCCATTAAGTCAGGGGTATATGTGTTTGGATAGTAAGACGGTAGGGTTTCTTCTGATCCAATAGTATAACGAGGGTTAATTGTGAACAATTTCGAATAGTAGAAGGATATATCAGACCATTTTATGTTTTCTATTTTCCTTTTATTTTCATACATTTTTCTTATTTTAAAATTATATTCTTATTTTGTGGTTTATTTCATGGGGCGAGTAATGGGGTAGGTGGGGTCTAATCTGAGATCAGATGGACCAAAAGTCTTGGATGGATGCCACGTGTCCAGTCTGTCAAGTCAGGGGTATATGTGTTTTGATAGTAACATGGTAGGAGTTCTTTTGATCCAATAGTATAACGAGGGATAATACTAAATAATTTCTAATAGTAGAGGGATAAATCATACCCTTTTCCGTTAAAATATGGAAAGAGATCTTTGCGTATAATTCTTGGAGAGAAAGAACCTTATTTATTTGGGTTTTCAATTTTTATATGTGTGTGGCTATTATTTCTAAGTCTATGATTATTAGCTAGAGGCTGGTAAGTTAAAAATTATTTGGGACATTTTGTAAGATTTTTTTTTAAAATAGTTTTTAAGCCTTCGCTAACTAGTTAGTATACATTAACTACGTACATGGACAAGGTTGTAATTTAAGCAATTATTTTGGTTACTCCTTTTTTTCTTTTTGTAAATAATGATAATCAATTAATCCAGTCATGGGTTATGTTCAACTCAAATCTATGTAAGTTTAAATTAGGCTAAATACGCAAATACTCACGGGTAGTTTCTCAAGATTTTATTTCTGCCCCAACTCAATGAGTTTACAACGAGGTAAGGAGATTTGACCAATCTAGTGCGCACCTCATCTCAATGCTATACTTCAGCAACTACGAACTAAGATGTTTCAGATAATAAGCTACATTCATGACCTATATGCTAACCGAGCTTCAATTCTTCACTCTCACCATCATATATCTTCAACCTGTAAAAGGTATCTTACTTCTTTGGATTCTCCGATACCAACTGGACTGATTAGGTACTTCAACTTGATCAAAAGAAGTAACTTAAAGGCCTTTGCATTAGTTGTCCTTGAAATATACTGTAACGACCCGACCGGTCTTTTTGAGCATTTTCACTTTTCTCGGTTGTTTGCGGGCATGAGTAGCTCTGTATGATGTATTATGACTTATGTGGATCGTCGGTTTTGGTTTTCAGGTTATTCGGAATCGATTTGGAAGAATGAGTTCGTTGTTGAATCTTTAAGTTGAAAGGTTTGACCAAGTTTTACTTTTGAGTAATTGACCCCGAAATGGAGCTTTGATGGCTCCGTTGAGTTCGGATGGTGATTTTGGACTTGGGCGTAGGCTCGGATATGCATTTGGATGTTTCTAGAAGGTTTCGGCACAAATTTGCGAAAATTAGAAATTGGAAGGCTTAGAGAGATCATAAGTTTAACCGGAAGTTGACTTTGAGGATGTTGGATTCGGATTGTTGTTCTACGAATTTGAATAGCTTCGTCATGTCATTTGGGACATGTGTGCAAATTTTGAGTTCATTCCGGGATGATTTGATATATTTCGGCGCGTGTTTTAGAAAATTTGATAGTTCAAAGTTCATAGATTCCGATTTGGGGCATGATTCATCGTTTTGATATTTTTATGTGCTTCTTGAAGCCTCGAGTAGGTTCGTGTTATGTTATGTGACTTGTGGGTATGACTGGACGAGGTCCCGTGGGTCTCGGGCATGTTTCAGATCGATTTTGGATCATATCTCTTCAATATTGTAGCTGCTGGTTCTGGTATTCCGTACCTGCAATTTGTATTGCACAGGTCTGATGGTTGCAGGTGCGAGCCATGTGTCGCAGATGCCCAAGAAGTCGTGGCTGGAGGTCATCGCAGTTTCGGAGGAAAATCGCACCTGCGAGTGCGTAGGAGCGGAAATTGTTCCACAGGTGCGAGGGGGTCGGCTGGTGAGTGTGGTCGCGAAGCAAAGTTTTGACCGCATATGTTGTGGTCACAGGTGCGACAATTTTATCGCAAATGCGGAAGTTCTGGGCAGAATTATAAATACAAGGGTTCGCGATATTGGCTTCATTTTGGCATTTCCAAGATCGAATTGAGGCAATTTTTGAAGCAAATTACATCAAAAGGATTGGGGTAAGTGTTATCTACTCATTTTGATTATATTCCACGAATCTATCTTCGATTTTGGCTTTTGATTGATGATTTCTAAAGAAGAAATTGGGGGTTTTTGGCCTAAAGTTTCATAATATGAATTTGCGAGTTTTAAACACTGATTTGGAGTCGGATTTTAGTGAAAATAGTATGATTGGGATCGTAATTGAATGTGTTGTCGTATTTTGTGAATTTTTTCGAGTTCCGAGGTGCGGGCTGTGGTTGGGCTTTTGGGCCGATTTCGGGGTTTTTAATCAAGATTGATCTTTTCTGATTGGGATTGGTTCTTTAGCCTTGTGTGATGTGTTTGAGTTAATTGTGGTTAGTTTCGAGCCGTTCGAAGATCGGAACGCGCGTGATGGAATCTTTGGACTTTCACTTGGCTTGCTCGGCAATGGAATTGGCTCGTTCGAGTTTAGTAACTCTTCTAAACTTAGTGCTGAGAGTATGAACCTCATATTACGTGTTATGTGATTTATTTTGAGGTGACACACATACTAGGTGACGGGCGTGTGAGCGTGCACCGTGTGAATTGGGACACTATTGTTCCCATGGCACTGTATAATGGCCCTACTTTTGTGGATATCTGTTTTCACCATGTGATAGGGTAATTGAGCTGTCAACCATGCTAAATATCATGTATAGGCTTTATGATGATATTGTTTGGACCCATAGTGGTCATTTCTTGCTTTCATCTCTTTGATTTCATTGATATTTTGTACTCAGTCATATTCATGCATTCATATGATATCTCAATCTCAAATTTGTTTATTGATACTTCATATCATTGTTGTCGGGCTAGTTTCATGACATTTTGAGCCCGAGGGTGAGACTGGAGAGATTGATGGCTAAGTGAGGCTGAGAGCCTGATTATTAGTGACAATTATGGGATCGGGTTGCACGTTGCAGCATGTTATATTGATTTATGCCAGGATCTGCCTTATGATAGCGCTTGGGTTGTAGGAGCCCCTCCGGAGTCTGTACACCCCCAGTGAGCGCGGTTGATTATATTAAGGGATGGATCTTCCCTGGATATGGATCTTTTCCGAAGCATTTATATATCCATGGGGCCGGATTGGCTTTTCCTCGGTACTAAGTGACTTATGGTCAGTGATGTATATACTCCGGGATGAATCTTCCCTGGGCCGTATGGGCCATATACTATCACGACCCAATTTACCCTCCGAAAGGTATCGTGACGGCACCTAGTCTCTAAGACTAGGTAAACCAAAAATTAGGGAAAAACTTTTAAGAAAAACACAATGAATAAAGGAAATAAGGACATAGTCTAAATAGCAAAATGGTGTCGCTCGACATATATAAAAAACCCAAAGACCTGGAATGTTACAAAATCACAAGCTTCTAATAACTACTATAGTTGTAGCAAGTATGGAAGTACATAAGAAAAGACTCTAGACGATGGAGTAGAAGGGGACTCTGAGTATTCTGCGGATGCGTAGAAATACCGTGTAGTCTCCTAGAATCAGCAGTAAATACTATCCTCGAGGCTGATAGCTCGTACCTGGATTTGCACACGAAAACATGTGCAAGAAACGGCATGAGTACACCACATTGGTACCCAGTAAGTGTCAAGCCTAACCCCGGTCAAGTAGTGACGAGGTCAAGTTAAGGCCCTACTGGAGTAAATATAATCAATTTAAAACAGTACCAGAGATAAGTAGAATCTACAGTAACAGTTAAAGAAAATGCTCGAAAAGTTAACAATAAAGGGATCCCTCAGCTCAAAACAAGGTAAACACAAGGTGGAATCTCCCGGGATACCATCTTGTAGTTCCAAATGATTATGCAGTACATGGGGATCTCCCAGAATACGTCCCGTAGTTCTAGATGATTATGCAGTACAGGGGATACCATCTCGTAGTTCCAGATGATTATGCAGTACAGGGTCGTGATTAGTTGGTATCAGAGCACTACGTTGCCTAGGTCTCACAATTTACGGACAAGCTTAATAGATTCTGAGGAATCGATACGGAGACGTTCGTACTTAACTCTGCCATGCGATTCTTGTTATCCCCATACTGATTGAATGTTTCTATTCTTATTCTCTTGCAGATGGCGAGAACATGTACCTCATATTCCACTGACCAACAGCCGGACCCTCCAGCAGCAGCAGCTTCTACAAGGGGCAGAGGCCAGGGCAGTGCCAGAGGCCGAGGCAGGGGCAGGACTCAGCCTAGTGCTAAGGCAGCAGCTTCAGCTACGGAGCCCCAGATAGAGCTTGATGAGGGGGCTCCAGCTCAGACTATTCCTGCGGGACTAGCTCAGGTCCCAGAGGGATTTATTGCTACGCCGGTGCTTCAGGATGCCTTGGTCCGACTAGTAGGTCTTATGGAGAGTGTAGCCCAGACTGGTGCACTCCCCAGGGTAGCAATTGTATCCCAGGCTAGAGAAGAATGATGGTTTTAGACTTGGGCGTGTGTTCGGATCGGGGTTCAGATGACCCAGAAGCGTTTCGGCACTTAATGTTGAAAGTTGGTGCATTGAAGGTTTTTCAAGTTCTATATTTATGGTTTGGAGTAGAATTTGGGTTATCGAGATGCGTTTGGGATTTAGAGCCCGGGAATAGTTTTGTATGGTGATTTCTAACTTGCACGCGAACTTTCACGTCATTCTGAGTTCGTTTTATAGGAATCGGACGCGCGAAAGTGTTTTTAGAAGTTTTTGAGTTTCATGTCGAATTCATTAAATTTGACGTCCGATTCATAATTCTTGTAAAGGCCCGTAAAAATTTAATGGCTAAAAATAATGCCCAAATAGATCCCCGTGTTGATATAACTGTAGAAATTCTTAAAACGGACCCTTCTTGAGTAAAAACTACCCCGGGACTCAAAAGATAAAATTTTCCAGATTTGCGCAGGTCTGCGGTCCACTATGCGCTCGCAGATCAGGTATGCGGACCGTATAGTGGTTGCATACTTGGACAGTTTGCTGTACATTTTGAGGACAGCTATGCGGCCTCGAATGCGATCGCGTTTCACAAATGCGGGATGCATAGTTGTCGCATTCTTACACCTCCATTTTTGCGAAGGAGGTTATGCGACGCACTATGCGACATGGGCACTCCGGTTTCCTTTTGGCCCATTTTGAGGTCCATTTATGCGAAAGGAATGCGGACCGTTTAGCAAGAATGCGATTGCGTTCCTGACCGCATTTCTACTTCGGGACTCTTAAAATTCTAATTTTATACCCGACCCCCAGTTCATTAAAACACTTACCCCCTTCCTTTTTAACCATTTTTTGAACAAAATAAAGAGTGGGAAGAGAGAGTTCGTAAGAGAGAAGGTTTCATCTTCACCAAAAGAAAAAAAATTGATTCTTCACTATCACTCGGGCCTGGAAGTTATTGCGTAATTGTCATCTTCTTCACCATAAGAGGTAAGTAGTCACCCCATTTCCCCAAATTCTCAGGTTTTGGTTAAAAATGGCACACATAAATTGATTTTTGAAGATAAAAGCCGATACCTCGCATGCATGTAAGTTAAACTCTATAATGTAGTAAAAGGAAACGAGTTTGGGTAATTATTCACAAAAAGGGGTTATTAATCTAATGGGTCACATAGCGTTCGATAAAATTCCTAAATGAGTTTGAATTATGTTTATGGTTCCTAATTCTAAGTAAAATATGTCACATTGTGGAATAGATTGACGGTTCTAGACGGTCCGGTGAGTTGTGATAAAAAAAATTAAAGGGGAATTCCATTTCAAGGTTTGTCTGGCTAACTTTAATCTTTGTAGAGTTACCTTGTTGGTGTCCGAGCACATGGTATGAAATTCTTGCTTGAGCATATGTGAATTGATTGTCCTGCTGTGTCGAGTTGTACGAGTTCATTCTCTAATTTTTCTTAAGTCGATTACCATGCTAATTAAGATTATGAATAGTGATTTCTTGTGCTTATCCTATCATGTGTAAGGTTCGTTAAATGTTCAAATATGTCGATATGGCAGTATATGCTACTAAATGAAAGAATGTTAACGCACCCTAATGCGGGAATGTATCTATTTGCTAAGGTTCGAGTGTGGCAAATGATGAAAAGAAACTGTGGATTCATATAATTGAGTTAAATAGTGATGGCAACACCATACATGAAATTACTGTTTGGTAAGGATTATTGTTCCTTGATTTCATATAGTTAATGGTTGATATGAACTTATGTTCTTGATGATGAAGATCTCTGTGATAAAATTGTTGGTTTTTGTTACTATCAAATGTGATTGTACGGTGGGATCAGGTTGCATGCCACAACACGAAGTAATAAGGGTGGAGAGGTAATAAGGGTAAAATGTGATTGTACGGTGGGATCGGGTTGCACGCCGCAACACGAAGTAGTGAGGGTGGAGAGGTAATAAGGGTGAAATGTGATTGTACGGCGGGACCGGGTTGCACGCTGCAACACGAAGTAACAAGGGTGGACAGGTAATAAGGATGAGATGTGAATGTACGGTGGGATAAGGTTTCATGCTGCAACAAATGAGCAATTGAAATGAGTAACTGTGGAATCTTCATTTGTGATTTTCTGTATATCTGTGTGGTACTTGTGTGGTTACCCTGACTATTTTCTAATTGTGTGTTGTTTGATTCTACTTAGAATAAACTTTGTTCATACATACTAGTACTATTCAACTGTACTAACGTCCTTTTGGCCGGGGGTGCTACATCTTTTATATGGATGTAGGTGGTTCCACATAAGGTAGCTCAGACCGCCGATAGAGGTACTTTCCCTTTATACCTTCAGCAGATCCGGTGAGCCCCATTTTCTCTTGGGACCGTGTGTAGTCTATATCATTTCTTTTGTATATGTTATGTCTTCTAAGGTATAGTCGGGGCCTTGTTGTCGGCAAGTATTGCGTAAATCCTTAGTACTCTTAGAGGCTCCGTAGACATGATGTGGGTTGTACATATGTGTATTTTGGGCAGTAATTGTTTTTACTAGTAATTGTGGTCCGAATCAGAATTATTGTATGTTTTGTGATTACCAAATGTTGAAATGATAAAGGACGAAATGAACTCAAATGGTAAATTCATGCTTAAGCTCTAAATTGCTAATTCATATGGAATAATGTATATTGTAAACACGGGGTAACGCGTTGGGCAAGAAAGGCAATCCAGGTTCGCTTGACCAGTAACATCCGGTTGGGCACCGGTCTCGTTCCTCGGTTTTGGGGCGTGACAAACTTGGTATCATAGCCTAAGGTTTTAAAAGTGTCCTAGGATGTCTCGGATCCGTGTCTAGTAGAGCCCTTCTTATCGGTGTGTTGTCGACCACATCTATAACTAGGGAGCTGCATGGACATTTAGGAAAATACCCATTCATTGTTACTTTGTATCGTGCGACGAAGTGGAAGGTGAGAACATCTTTATCTAACTCGTGCATTGTCCCAATTTTCAGTAAATGGCACCCAAGAAGAGAGATCAACTCTGCCTAGAGGCCAATGCCACCCTAGGAGTGGCCATAAATTCTCCAGCTGGTGGTGCGGGTGTGAATGATTCCCCGGCCACAAGCCAGCCCGACTCCTTCACTCCAGGCAAGACTATTCCTATTCCTACTCCAGTAGAGGGTGCTGAAACCCCCCCCCCCTCCCGTTGATGTTCCTGATCCTTCCTCAGTCCCAGCTTCCGGTCCCGGTATTTCTGATGCAGACCTCAGGGGAGCTATTCAAGTGTTGACTCAGCTAGTGGCCTCCCAGGCCCAAATATCTCATGTTGCCCCTGCGACCTCTAGCGAGCAAGGGGATTCTTCAGGTTCAAGAGTAAACCAGTTTCTGTGGTTAGCCCCTCCAGAGTTCACAGGCACCGACCCAGAGGCAGATCCTCAGGACTTTATAGATGAAATGTACAACACTCTCCGGGTTATGAAGGCTACAGAGACAGAGGGGGTATAGTTGGCTTCCTATCGGTTAAAGGGAGCGGCGTATTCGTGGTTTGAGATGTGGGAGGGGAGCCCTCCGGCGAAGTGGGATGAGTTTGTGGATGCCTTCATGGATCATTTCTTTCCTATCAAGACTATGGAAGCCCGTGCTCCGCAGTTTGAGGTCCTTAAGTAGGGCAATATGAGTGCGTGGGAGTACCACATGGAGTTCGTGTGCCTTTCCAAATATTCCATCCACGAGATGCCGACTATGGAGGCCAGAGTTCAACGGTTTGTTCAGGGCCTTGGTCCCTTGGTTGTTAATCAAGATGCTACAGCTACCTTGCATTCAGATATGAATTATGGGAATATCGCGCGATTCGCCCAAGCTAGAGGCTCGAAAGTTGAAGATAAGGATGGAGAGGGAGAGGGTGGTAGTAGGGCCCGGTCAGCGGGCAACCCTAGGATTTCAGTTGCAGGGGGGAGATCAGCCCTTGGGAGAGGGTCATCAGGGACATCCCAGTCCTATGCTCAGTCCTCAGCCAGTGCCCCACCATCAGGGCACAGTTATCAGAAGGGAGGTCGCTTTGGACCAGGTTCAGATAGTAGGAGGTTCCATCAGTCAAGTCATTCAGGTGGAAGGTTCCAGCAGCAGTGGAGGGCCCTATGCCCCAAGTGTGGGGGGTTTCATTTCGACCCTTGTTACTTGGATATACCATTATGCTATAGATGCGGAGAGAGAGGCCATATCCAGCGAGACTGTCGCGCATCCAGTCAGGCGCGGGTAGGGGCACTACTCAGCACTCCAGCTCTTCAGCCGCTACATCTTCAGCACGCCCTCCAGCTCCCCCAGTCAATTCTATGCTTTGAGTGGTCGCCAGAGTGCGTAGGCTTCCCCAGATGCCGTCACAGGTATTCTGACTGGCCAAATACATGATGTTTATACTCTCATTGATCCCGGATCTTCCTTGTCATATATTACTCCATTTATTGCTTCAAGTTTTGGGATAGAACCCGAACAACTTCATGAGTCGTTCTCTGTGTCGACTCTGATTGGTGATTCTATTACGGCCGCATGAGTCTATAGGAATTGTGTTGTTACGGTGTGTGGTCGGGATACCACGACCGATCTTATTGAGATAGGAATGGTGGATTTTGACTTTATCATGGGAATGGATTGGCTCTACTCATGCTTTGCTAAACTCGATTGCCGAACTAGAATTATGAGGCTCGAGTTTCCTAACGAACCAGTTATCGAATGGAAGGGGAATGATGTTGTTCCGAGGGGTAGGTTTATTTCCTACCTCAAGGCCTCAAAAATGATCAAGAAGGGGTGTATTTACCATTTGGTCCAGGTTGCGGACACCACTTCAGAGGTGCCTGCTCCCATGTCCGTGCCGGTTGTGAATGAGTATCTCGAAGTATTTCTGGGTGAGCTTCCTGGAGTTCCGCCAGATAGAGAGATTGAATTCGGGATGGATGTATTGCCAGACACGCAGCCAATATCTATTCAACCCTACAGGATGGCGCCAACAGAATTTAGAGAGTTAAAAGAACAATTGAAAGATCTATTGGAAAAGAGTTTCATTCGGCCAAGTGTGTCGCCTTGTGGCGCACCAGTTCTTTTTGTCAGGAAGAAGGATGGATCGCTACGGGTGTGTATTGATTATCGGCATCTCAACAAGGTCACTATCAAAAACAAATATCCATTGCCTCGGATAGATGATTTGTTCGACCAGCTGCAAGGTGCTAGGTTCTTCTCAAAGATTGAATTATGGTCCGGGTATCACCAGTTGAAGATAACGGAGCAGGATATTCGTAAGACCGCCTTCAGGACCCGTTATGGGCACTTCGAATTTTTGTTAATGTCTTTTTGGCTAACCAATGCCCCATCAGCTTTTATGGAACTTATGAATCAGGTTTTCAAACTGTTTCTTGACTCCTTCGTGATCGTCTTTATTAATGACATCCTTGTTTATTCACGGTGTCAGGAAGATCATGCTAATCACCTCAGGGCAGTTCTGCATACTCTTCACCAGCACCAGATGTATGCGAAGTTTTCAAAATGTGAGTTTTGGCTATAATCAGTAACCTTTTTGGGCCATGTTGTTTCCAGAGAAGGGATTCAGGTTGATCCCCAAAAGATCACAGCAGTAAAGGATTGGCCTAGACTGATGACCCCAACAGAGATTCATAATTTCTTGGGCCTAGCTGGGTATTATAGAAGATTTGTGGAGGGATTCTCTACTCTTGCCTCCCCACTGACTAAGTTGACGCAGAAAGCAGTAAAGTTCCAGTGGTCCAATGCTTGTGAAAAAAGTTTTCAGGAATTGAAACTAAGATTGACCTCGGCCCCGGTGTTGACCTTGCTAGAGGGTAACGAGGGATTTGTGGTTTATTGTGATTCTTCAAGGGTTGGTTTTGAGTGTGTGTTGATGCAGTGCGGGAAGGTTATAGCGTATGCTTCAAGGAAACTCGAGAATCACGAGAAGAATTATCCGACGCATGATTTGGAGCTCGTAGCGGTTGTGTTTGCACTAAAATGGCGGCATTATCTTTATGGGGTCCATGTGGGCGTTTTCTCTGACCACAAAAGTCTTCAGTATTTATTCAAACAAAAGGAGTTGAACTTAAGGCAGCGGATGTGGTTATAATTGCTCAAGGATTATGATATGAACATTTTGTACCATCCAGGAAAGGAGAATGTGGTAGCCGACGCTCTTAGCCGGAAATCCATGGGTAGCTTGGATCATTTGGAAGCAGGTCAGAGGCCTTTGCCTCGGGAGGTTTATCAGTTGGCCAGTCTGGGAGTATGTCTTTCGGCCTCAGATGTATTTCGGCCTCAGATGAAGGGAATGTCATGGTGCACAACGGAGTGGAGTCTTCGCTTGTAGCGGAAGTCAAGGGAAAACAATTTAGGGATCCATCTTTGGCACAGTTGACGGAAGCAATTCTGAATCACAAGACTACAACATTTTTGCTCGGCAATGATGACGGTGTTTTGCGGTGCCAAGGGAGACTATGTGTTCCAGACGTGGATGATCTTTAGGAAAGGGTAATGGAAGAGGCTCACAATTCCAGGTCAGTACACCCAGGTTCTATGAAGATGTATCATGATCTCAAAGAGATTTATTGGTGGAATGGTATGAAGAGGGGTGTGGCGGACTTTGTGGCTAGGTGTCCGAATTGTCATCAAGTGAAGGCCGAGCATCAGAGGCCCGGTGGGTTGATGCAGCATATGGAAATACCAATGTTGAAATGGGAGATGATCAATATGGACTTTGTGGTAGGGTTACCCCGCACTCAGTGCATGTTCGACTCAATTTGGGTGATAGTGGATTAACACACGAAGCTCAATTCTTGCCAATCAAGTCCACCGATATTGCAGAACAGTACGCTCAGTTGTATATCAAGGAAATAGTCAGGCTCCATGGCAATCCATTTTCTATTATCTCAGATCGAGGGGCCCAGTTCACAGCCAACTTTTGGAGCAAATTTCAGCAGGGTTTGGGTACTCAGGTAAATCTTAGCACCGCTTTCCACCCACAGACAGACGGTCAAGCGGAGCGGACTATTCAAACGCTCGAAGATATGTTACGAGCTTGTGTTTTAGATTTCAAGGGTAGCTGGGATGATCACTTGCCGCTGATAGAGTTTGCTTACAATAACAGCTTCCACGCTAGTATTCAGATGGCCCCATTGGAGGCATTGTACGAGAGAAGGTGTAGGTCTCTGATTGGATGGTTCGAAGTTGGTGAAGAAGAATTGCTAGGGCCGGATCTCGTGCAACAGGCTATGGAAAAAGTTATAGTCATTCAAGAGAGGATGAAAACTGCTCATAATCGCTAGAATTCCAATGCTAACGTTCGTTGTAGGGATTTGGAGTTTCAAGTAGATGATTGGGTGTTCTTGAAGATATCCCCCATGAAGGGAGTAATGCGGTTTGGGAAGAAAGGGAAACTGAGACCTAGGTATGTCGGGTCGTATCCGATCGCTCAAAGGATAGGACAAGGGGCTTATAGACTGGAATTTCCCCCTGAAATGTCATTAGTGCACCCGGTGTTTCATGTGTCCATGTTGAAGAATGTGATTGGGGATCCAACCGCCATTATGCCCGTTGTGACGGTTGAAATTAATGAAGGATTTTCATATGAAGAGGTTCCAGTCGCTATTCTTGATAGGCAGGTTCGTATAATGAGGAACAAAGAGATTGTTTCTGTTAAAGTGTTATGGCGAAGTCAACAAGTCGAGGAAGCCTCATGGGAAGCGGAAAATGAAATGAAAGAGAAATACCCCCATTTGTTTGAATAAGTCCGGTAATGGTTTGAAAATTGTCATCCCTAAGAAATTATATGTTATGTCAAATTTTGTGCAAAAGCACCCCATTTTTTCCCTAATTTCCCTACTATCGTAACTTCTCAAGTTGTGTCATATTGGTGGATGTTGTGATTATTTGGGTAATGTGCAACTCCTTGAAGTAAGATAAATTATGTGCAACTCATGTGATAGTTAAATGGTATGCATGTTTGTGGTGTTAATTGAAAAAGGTATAGCATGTTGAAGTAATTGGATTGCATACGACTTGTTGAGGTAACCTAATTATATGTGAATTGATGGAGTGGCTGGTAATGTGTGAAATTGGTTAAACATACTATTTCGGGGGCTTTCTGACAGGTGGATAGGCCTATAGTCAAAACAAACTCTGGCGAAATTTCCAGAAATTATCGGAGTTAGTGAAATTTGTGGGTTGGTTTATTTTGTGTTTTTCCTACTCCAGTGATTCCCAGATCCTCATTCGAGGACAAATGATTTTAAGTGGAGGAGAATGTAAAGACCCGTAAAAATTTCATGGCTAAAAATAAGGCCCAAATAGATCCCCGTGTTGATATAACTGTAGAATTTCTTAAAACAGACCCTTCATGAGTAAAAAGTACCCCGGGACTCAAAAGTTAAAATTTTCCAGATTTACGCAGGTCTGCGGTCCACTATGTGATCGAAGATCAGGTATGCCGACCGCATAGTGGTCGCATACTTGGACAGTTTGCTGTCCATTTTGAGGACAGCTATGCGGCGTAGAATGCGATCGCATTTCACGAATGCGGGCCGCATAGCTGTTGCATTCTTGCACCTCCATTTTTGCGGAGGAGGTTATGCGATCGCAGACAGGTATGCGGACTGCATAGTGGATACATACCTGGGCAGTCCGATTTCCTTTTGGCCCATTTTGAGGTCCATTTATGCCACAGAAATGTGGACTGCATAGCAGGAATGCGATTGCATTCCTGACCGCATTTTCTGCTTCGGGACTCTTAAAATTCTAATTTTATACTCGACCCCCAGTTCATTAAAACACTTACCCCCTTCCATTTTAACCATGTTCTGAATAAAATAGAGAGTGGGAAGAGAGAGTTCTTGAGATAGAAGGTTTCATCTTCACCAAAAGAAAAAAAATTGATTATTCACTATCACTCGGGCCTCGAAGTTATTGAGTAATTGTCATCTTCTTCACCATAAGAGGTAAGTATTCACCCCATTTTCCCAAATTCTCAGATTTTGGTTTAAAATGGCACACATAAATTGATTATTGAAGATAAAAGCTGATACCTCGCATGCATGTAAGTTAAACTCTATAATCTCGTAAAGGGAAACGAGTTTGGGTAATTATTCACAAAAAAGGGGTTAGTAATCTAAAGGGTCACATAGCGTTCGATAAAATGCCTAAATGAGTTCGAATTATGTTTATGGTTCCTAATTCTAAGTGAAATATGTCACATTGTGGAATAGATTGACGGTGCTAGACGGTCCGATGATTTGTGATAAAAAAATTAAAAGGGAACTCCGATTCAAGGTATGTATGGCTAACTTTAATCTTTGTAGAGTTACCTTGTTGGTGTCCGAGCACACGGTATGAAATTCTTGCTTGAGCATATATGAATTGATTGTCCTGCTGTGTCGAGTTGTACGAGTTCATTCTCTGATTTTTCTTAAGTCGATTACCATGCTAATTGAGATTATGAAAGGTGATTTCTTGTGCTTATCCTATCATGTGTATGGTTTGTTAAATGTCCAAATATGTCGATATGGTGTGCTACTAAATGACAGAATGCTAACGCACCCTAATGTGGGAATGTATCTATTTGCTAAGGGCGGAGTTTGGCAAATGATGAAAAGAATTTGTGGATTGATTTAATTGAGTTAAATAGTGATGGCAACACCATACATGAAATTACTATTTGGTAAGGATTATTATCCCTTGATTTCATATAGTTAATGGTTGATATGAACTTATGTTCTTGATGATGAAGATACGTATGATAAAATTCTTGGTTGTTGTTACTATCAATATGATTGTACGGTGGGATCGGATTGCGCGACGCAACACGAAGTTATAAGGGTGGAGAGGTAATAAAGGTGAAATGTGATTGTACAGTGGGATCGGGTTGCGCGACGCAACACGAAGTAATAAGGGTGGAGAGGTAATAAGGGTGAGATGTGAATGTATGGTGCGGTCGGGTTGCGCGCTGCAACAGATGAGCAATTGAAATGAGTAAATGTGGAATCTTCATTTGTGATTTTCTGTATATCTATGTGGTACTTGTGTGGTTACCCTGACTGTTTTCTAATTGTGTACTGTTTGATTCTACTTAGAATAAACCTTGTTCCTACATACTAGTACTATTAAACGGTATGAACGTCCCTTTTGCCGGGGGCGCTACATCTTTTATATGGATATAGGTGGTTCCACAGCAGGTAGCTCAGACCGCCGATAATGGTGCTTCCCCTTTATACCTTCAGCAGATCCGGTGAGCTTCATTTCCTCTCGAGGTCGTGTGTAGTCTATATCATCTCTTTTGTATATTTTATGTCTTCTAAGTTATAGCCGAGGCCTTGTTGCCAACAAGTATTGTGTAAACCCTTATCACTCTTAGAGGCTCCATAGACATTATGTGGGTTGTATATATATGTATTTTGGGCAGTAATTGTGTTTACTAGTAATCGTGGTCCGAATCGGAATTATTGTATGTTTTGTGATTACCAAATGTTGAAATGATAAAGGACGAAATGAACTCAAATGGTAAATTCATGCTTAAGCTCTAAATTGCCAATTCATGTGGAATAATGTATATTGTAAACATATGGTAACACGTTGGGCAGGAAAGGCAATCCAGGTCCGCTTGAGCGGGATCATCCGGTTGGGCGCCGATCTCATTCCTCGGTTTTGGGGCGTGACAATTCTAGATGTTATTTTGGTACTTCGATCGTGCAAGCGAGTCCGCATTATGTTGTTTGATGTGTGCGTGTAATTGGATGGGGTTCCGGGGGGGCCCGTATGCGAAATAGAGTGAAATCAGACTCAGTTTTGGCATAGGGGACTGATGGTGGCTTCAAGTCTGGTTTGTTCGCACCTGCGTGGAATTGGCCGCAGGTGTGAGCTCGCAGAAGTGGCCCAATGATCGAAAAATTTTCCTAGAGTAGGGAGGGCAGTGGTAGCAGAAGCGGAATGTTTTCCACACCTGCGAGCTCGCAGGTGCGAGGTAAGGGATCACAGATGAAGGTGAGGCCAATCAGGCCTGTGGTCGCAGGAGCGGGAGTTTCTCCGCGGGTGCAGACAATTTCCGTAGAAGCGGATGTGCATGTGCGTATGCTTCTCTACTGAAGCAGAAACTGCTGGTCAGTGAGGCCTTTTAATCCGAGACTTAGGCCATTTTTCCTCACATTTCATTTGCTCTTGGGAGATTTTGACTGCACATTTGAGGGGAATTCTCATCAACAACCTAAGGTAAATAATTCCCACCCATTTTCAAGTTAATTCTGCAGATTTTAGGTAGATTAAACATGGAAATATTGTGAAAACTTGTGGGATTTGTGAAGAACCTAGGGTTTTGGTAAATTTGGGATATGATCGCGAATTTGGTGAAGGAAATGGGAGAAAATTAGATATTTGAGTTCGGGAGTTCATGGGTAACATTTATCTTCAAAAATTTTCGGAATCCTGGAACATGGGCGCGGGGGTGAATTTTAGGAATCTTCGAATTCTGGTTAGGTAATTACTCTAATATCTAAATTATGAACTTTTGAGAACATAGTTAATAGTTTATACGACTTTTGATTAGTTTCGGAGTTCTCGACATAGTTTGTAGAGTTCTAGTGATGTTGGAGTGCCAGGTTAAAGACTTGGAACCGAGGTAAGTCTCTTGCCTAACCTTGTAAGAGGGAACTTATCCCCTTAGGAGTATTATTGTTCTGTGATACTTGTGTGGGGATCTACGTGCACACGAGATGACGAGAGTCTGAACGAGCTATATTTCATGTTATGTCTGGGTAGGCTTTACAGTTTATGCCTATCATGTGTATTAATTTTCTTGATTGGAGCTGAGACTGGGGATTTAAATTGGGATTATCAACTTAGTTTCTTATTTCAGAAAATTGGGGACTACTTGATAAAATACAAATATCCATGTATTTTTGTCTCGCAAGTACTTCCATGAGGGAGGTAAATGTCTCTACTCTAATGGGACCGGGACATTCACCTCAGCAGCATGTAACACCACTCTTATGGGATCGGGCCATTTGCATCAGCAGTATAATAACACCACTATTATGGGATCGGGTCGTTCGCCTTGGCAGTATGATAACACCACTTTTATGGGAGCAGGTCGTTCGCCTCACCAATATTATAACACCACTCTTATGGGATCAGGTCATTCACCTCAGCAGTACGATGGTAACACTATTTTTATGTGATCAGAATGTTCGCCTCGGCAGTACTGAGTACCACTATTCTTATGGGATCGGGTCATTCGCCTCGGCACCTTCGTGCTTAATAGTCGAAACGGGTTCTGGTTTGGGTATAATTGAGTTAGCGCCTTCACGACCGGTTATCTTATGCTGGTGATTTGATACAGACTCCTTAGTTGATTTACTATAGTTTCTATTATCTGCTTCATAGATACTTGTTGTACCCTCACCATGTCTACTTTACGCATTTATATAATTATTACTTGACCTCTAGTAAGTGTTAAGTCGACCCTTAGTTACTACTTCTTCGAGGTTATACTAGATACTTACTGGGTACGTGTTGTTTCATGTAATCACGCTACACTTCTGCACTGATGTGCAGGTACTGAGACAGGTACTACCAGTGGTCATGTGGGCGCGTTGACGGTCATTCTCGGAGACTTAGTAGTGAGTTGTTTTCCTTGCTAGGATCTGCAACACCGGAGTTTGTCTCTACCTTATTTACTATTCAGTCTATTACTCTTAGACAATAGTTGTAGTAGTTTTGTATATTCCCTAGATTGGTCATGCACTTGCAACACCGGGTTATTAGGAAATCTTTGGTATTTATGTATTGTTGCATTTATATTTTCTTTCGCCACTACAGATGTTCTTACTATGATGGTAGTCCTTTTCATAGAGATTTTACGGTTGCAGAATATCTAGTTTAAACTATTATTTGAAAAGGAAAACTTCCATTTTAAGTATGTTAAAAAGTGGTAAATATATATAAGGTTCACTTGTGGGCTGGCCTAGCAATGGTGTTCGGTGCACTCTCTATTACAAATTTGGGTTGTGATAGCTTGGTAATAGAGCTTTAGGTTCACATAGGTCTCAAGAGTCATGCGCAGACCTAGTAGAGTCTTGAGGATCAGTACAGATATGTCAATACTTATCTTCGAGAGGCTATAGGGTTTTATGAAACATCTTTTTCTTCATCTCATATCGTGCAACTAATATTATACTAAGTATCTTTCTATTGATCTCTCAAAAATGGAGAGACCGCACGCAACGGATGTACTGGGTGGTCGAGGGGATGCTCCCCCTTTTGTTAGAGGCCGAGATAAAGGCCGGTGGAGGGATCTAGCTACAGTCAAAGGACGATGACGCCCTAGGGTTGCTCCCACTATACCACCAGTGGATCCCACAGAGGATCCTATTCTCGAGGAGCAGGATGAAGAGCCTGCAGCTTTGCCAGCCCTAGCAGATTTTCATGACTGCGCCGGGGTTCTAAGAGGTCATAGGCCTTATGCTACAGTTCTTGGACTCTATGACGCATGCTGCTTTATTTCCAGCGGACCCTGCCATATCTCAAGTAGGTGGGGGAGCACAGACCCCTACTTCTCAGGCTCCGGGGCACACTGTTGCTATTTAACATACCCCAGGTGTTTAACCAAAGAGTTGGATTCTTTGCCGGAAGCTATTTTAAGAAGAACACGGGTTTCTGATAACCAACGAATAAGATTATAATTGTAGGCAAATATGTGAATGGAAAGCAGTAAGATGCACAAGAAGTAAGTATATTGCAATAGTAGTTCGAATGTCTTTTCTCCCCCCTTACAGGTTATGTTTTTCTTTATATATGGAGTTCCCTAACATAACATCTACCTTTTTTCGTGATTGAGCATTAATGACTAATAATGACTCTAATGTAACGTTACAATGAATCAACCATAATTGTTGAGTGAATGTTGTGTAACGTATGGATCTCTAATTTGAAGATCTTTGAATCTTCCCTTTATTCTGTCCAAATACACTTTTGACCGTGTCTCTTCATCTTCTCAATCAGGTTCAGACTTCCGTAGCTAATTAACCCATGGGTGTTGTTTTTTGTGCCTCTTTGCCTTGTACCTCTTCTTAGAGTCCCCTCCAGCTGTCGTGTCTTCATTGCTCCACGTAGGCTGCTGAGTCATCAAGATTTATTACACGTGTGAAGCTCTTTTTTTTTACCAATACAGATAGTCCCCCCACTTACCATATATTTATCAATTAATATTTGGTAAGTGGATACTTATTTATGGCGGGAATATTTTGCCGCCGCTTTTCTCGAATGATTGCATCTTTTCCTGTACGTAAGCGTCACTTATCACTTCCATTTAATGCTTATGCCACGTGGCATTCTTGGGTTGGTTCTGCAATTATTCAGCGCCTTTTAGGGCTCTCTTACGGCTGCATTAGTCACGAAATGACATCTTCAATTATGTTTCACATCATTGCTTTTTTTCCATTTTTTGACGGTTGTCTTCGAGTATAAATACCACATTTTCCTTTTCTTTCACGAAAAGCTTCTAACTTTCAAACTTTAAAGAACTTTTTTCATTGCCTTTGTAG
Organism: Nicotiana knightiana; assembly: GCA_005239525.1. NCBI lineage: Eukaryota > Viridiplantae > Streptophyta > Magnoliopsida > Solanales > Solanaceae > Nicotiana > Nicotiana knightiana. The sequence goes on along the minus strand of ML379750.1, from coordinate 38,794 downwards.
ATATGTCTTCTTCAAACGAATCTAAGGGAGTCATAAACGTTGATGAGTTGACACCCTCATCCGCTCCGACTCGGAGTCGGAGGGGTGGTAGACTGAGGAGTTTAGGCTATACTCCTTCGAGAGGCTCTTCTTCTTCTCAAATTGTTTCCCCTCCTTCTACTAGGTCTTTAGTCTCCCCATGAGCTAGGGTTTCCAGGTCTCTATCCAGGGGTAGAGAACATCACGAACCCCTACGCGAACCACGAGTTGATGAAATTATTCCGGCTAAGTTTACCTTCACTAGGGATAGTCAGGTTCCTGTAGACTAGTCGTTATCCCTTGATAGTGTTGATAGGCATCCCACTCTTATTATCGAAGGTTTGATTCCCCTTGTTCGCAGGGAATGTTCTTGGGAGTCTGATTTCCCATTGTTATTCCGAATAGTAATCAAAGAATAACTTCATACAAGACTAGGCATTCTTTTGCTTACACTTACCCTTTTACTCTAGGGTTTAGACCTCCTATTGTCCTCTCATCATCGAATTTTGTCGTTTCTTCAACATTTTCTTAGGACAAGTTGGTCCTCTTGTGTGGCGGGTTGTCGCGTGACTTAGATGTTTAGCTTCTTTAGCCTCGATTCCTTTTTCCTTCAATCACCTCATTCATCTTTATTCTCGTACCCTATTTCGTCAAGGGGTTTTCACTCTGGCTACTAGAATCAAAAGAGTGTTGGTGACCCCTGATGACAACAAGGATAGAGATTGGTACCTTCGGTACGTTGCTGTGTCCACTGCTGGTTTAGTGGGCGAGGAAAATCTTCAATTCCCTTAGAAGTGGAGTCGCGAACGTGAGTACATTTTAGCTCACATTTGTTTTTTTTCACTTTGCTTTGTGTGTTTTATTAACACCGTATAGCTATTTTCTTCCTCTTTCAGCCATCATGGGTACTGTTAAGAATGTCTCAGGTAGCCGTGATTGGGTAGAAAAGCTGTTGTCGATTGCTCCATTGGAGGAAAGATCTTAGAAGTACTTATTCGTGAAGTACGGTTGGAAAGTTAAGACTCATGGTAAGTGAAACTTTTTGTTTCGCTTCTTTTCCTTACTCAAGATTCTTTTTCTTCGTTTGTTTAACCTTTTTCCTTTTGACAGGGTTTTCTGCTCGGGGTATGTCTGCTGCATCCACTCCGAAGATGTCTTTGGCTTAGGCCCAGGAGATTGTTACTGGTTCCTCTTCTTCCAAGAGGAAAGTCTGTGGGTCTAAGACCTTAGAAGAAGAAGAAGAAGAAGAAGAAGAAGAAGAAGAAGAAGAAGAAGAAGAAGAAGAAGAAGAAGAAGAAGAAGAAGAGGAGGGCATTCTGGTGCATAGGTCATGTAGAAGAAGATTGGTCTCAGACGATGAGTCTACACCCGTGGCAGTGTCTTTCGTACTTGATGTCAGACCTTCTACCCCCGGGGATTCTTCTTCTTCTCTTGCTCATGATTCTGTGGATCATCTATTCTACGAAGGTTTTGGCCATGCTGTTAATGAGGCGCCTTTGGCTGTTTTTGCTCCCTCCTTTAGAGAAATCTCTTCATCCATTCCGGCTATTTCCACTGCTCATTTGGTCATTTCTGCTCCCGTTGTTGCCTTGACCATTGCTTTCTCAGCTCCTCAAGTTTCCGTGCCTGAGACTTCTTCAGCTCCACAAATTTCATTGCCTCTGGCTCCTTCATCTGAGCCTGCTTCCGTGCCTCCTGTTAGAGATGTAGGGTCTTCCAGAAGGGAGATGAGGAAGTGCTAATTGAGGTTCCGGCTGATGGGAGCCTTTTAAAGTAATCCGTCCAACCCGAAGTGTGGCTGATGCCTTTGATTGGCCCAACAGAGAGGACCAAGCTAGATAGTCACAGTTCTCTTACCTGGGCTAATTAGGTTGTGCATTCCTCCTTGAAGGTAACGTTCATTCTTTTGTATCTCATTCTTATGCATGTAATTACCGTATCTAATTGATTTTGTTTTTGTAGATCAATCTCATATGCACAAAACTCATGAAGAGGATTTCTAACATGGAGCAAGAACTAAATGAGTGGCATGCTGAAGTAGGGAACTGGAAGGGGCAACATGAAAGCCTGAGGCTCGACATGGAAACCTTAGAAGAAGAAAAGAATACCTTGGAGCGGCAGATGAGAGTAGTGGCTGCAAAGTTGGCAGTGGAGAAGGCTTCATCATACCAAGCAGACAAAGACAAGATCATTTTTGAGTCTTCGTTAGTTAAGAAATTATCTCGTGCCTCGGAATAAGTTAGGAGCTTGAAAGCCTTGCTAGAGCAGAAGGAGGAATACTCAGGCGAGCTTGCGCAGTCACTTACCCGGACTCAGGAGGATCTTCGCATTTCTTTAGAAAAAACTCAATCTTTGGAGGAGTCAATTGTAGCTTTGAGGGCTACCCATGAGGCTGCTGAAGTTGAGAAGGATGGGTTAAGAGCTGAGCTTCAGATATTGGAGAGAGATTATGAAAGTCTTGAAGAGGCGGCAGCTATCGATGTTAGTTGGGCATATATGAATTCTCGCCTCGATACATTGACCGAAATGAGTCGGGGAGATTTCGACCTTAACGCTGAAATTGTTAAGATCAAGGAAGCCATGGAAAGGGATCAACAAGGTTTGGATCTTTCCCCGCCTGAAGGTGAGACTCTTGCTTTCCGAGCCTCTTCGTCCCAAGCTGCTCTTACTCCTTCTGCTGATGAAGAAGTCAATCCCCCTCCTCAAGAAGATTAAGATGTTGATTCACCCCTTTTTTTTATCTTTGTCTCAATTGGTGATTACCCCCAGTCCCATCGGGGGTAAATTTGGATCTCTCTAAAGTCCCCCAATGACAACTTAGGGGCACCTCAATGTATATAAAAAATCTATACGGCTAAGTATAAGTTAATATTTAGTTCTTACTTACCCGTTTTAATATATTAATGCAAGTATGACTTTTGCTTTCCGTTGAGTTTCTGTTCTAATCTTTAAGTCTATTGCATGCTTTATTTTTCGAGGTTTTAGTTTTACCTCTGAGTTTTGCATATAGAATGCTTTAGAATACTCACACCTTTTCGTAATAGGCACGGTGTCATATCAAATGTGTGCCTTTTTGTAGTAGGCATAATTTGTGAAAGAAGGCCCTTTCTGATCGACCCTTAAAGAAGAAGACGTCTCAACTTCATAAAGGTGTAATAATGCAATAGAGTGATAGGAATTTTTCACGTGTTTAACAATGTTTCTGAGGAAAGTTTTTTTTTTTTTTCACAAAATTTTACACGTGTTTGATTATCGTCTAAAACTCATGTTGCAACTGTTTTCTTTTAACATATTTGATATATACTTGTATTTTGTAACTATTTTCTGTATGTAACAGTTTTTTCGAGTTAATACAAGAGGGCAATTGTTTTTCGTTCGTAACAGTTTTTATTCAAATTGGGGTTTTCACCCGTAACTGTTTTTGTTGACAATAGTTTTTAATAAGCACGAGGGAAATGCTCTTACATCCATAACTGTTTTACAGTGTTTTGAACAAGTACAAGGATTTTGATCTTTTATCTATAACTGTTTTATTTGATAACAGTTTTCTATATGAGTACAAAGATTTCGTAATTGTTTATAGTTACAACAGTTTTGAGTGAGTACAATGATGATGATCTTTTATCCATAACTGTTTTGAATAAGTACAAAGATGTGCATTTCTTCCTCGTAGCTAACATTTTACCTTTTAACCTGAACATGTTGGAAGGTTTTTGGATTAGGCTTTGTGTTCGAGTCTTTGGCTCTTTCGATTTTACTCGTATCACTTGGCTTGTTGGATAGATGGATCTTCTGGATCGAGCTTTGACTTTTTGATAGTTTTTTTTGTTTCGTCTTTGACTTCCATATTGTATAGTCCCCCAAATGTTTGAGCTTTGAAGAATGAAATCTAGAGCACTTGACTATTCCTTCCTTGTGGTCCTTTTTCTGAAAAGGAAAAGCATACGGGACTCGGAGGTATATAATTTCTAGATGATGACTGCTTAACCCTTTAAAACGTCCATCAGAAAGTGTAACCCTAGACCGAGAATTTAGTTATTTCCTCGCGTCTTTTCTGGTCTAATATCATCAGCTGGTGATGGGTTAGCTTTATGCCTATCATCTAAATAGGTTAGTAAAATTTCAAATGTTCAATATAAAATCGAACGTGTGATACCTGACCAGGGGTACTTCTTTTCTTTAAAAGTATTACTTCTTCAAGTGAATGGCATTCCAACTTGTTGGTAGGATTCTCCCATCCATAGCTTCCAACTCGTAGGCGCCCTTCCCAGCTATGCCTCGGATTTTATACGGTTCTTCCCAGTTTGGATTTAACTTTCCTGCACCTGCTTCTTTCGTTGATTGAAAGACTTTTTTGAGGACGAAGTCCCCAATCTTGAAGTACCTGAGATGAGCTTTACGGTTGTAATAACGCTCTACGATTTGTTTTTGAGCTGCCATCTGTATCAGCGCTGCTTCTCTCCGTGGTTCGAGCAGGTCCAGATTGGTCCTCAATTCATCGTTGTTTGCTTCCTCCGTGGATGTTGTAAGCCTTAAGCTTGGTTCACCAATCTCTACAGGTATTAAGGCTTCTGAGCCATAGACAAGCGAGAACGGAGTTTCTCCCGTGGCTGTTTTTGAAGTTGTCCTGTATGCGCATAGTACCGCTGGAAACTCATCCGGCCAGTTTCCTTTGGCTCTATTTAGCCGCTTCTTTAGATTGTTGATGATGACTTTATTTGTTGACTCGTCCTGACCGTTAGCCACGGGGTGGTATGGGGTTGAAGTGATCCTATTAATTTTCCATCTTTCGAAAAATTCTGTGATTTGGGAGCATATGAATTGTGGGCCATTATCACACACGATCTCCTTCGGTATCCCAAAGGGGCATGTTACGTTTCGCCATAAGAAACTTTTAACTTCCTTTTCTCGCACTTGTTTGAACGCTTCTTCCTCTACCCATTTTCTAAAATAGTCGGTTAGCACGAGCAAAAACCGTACCTGTCCTTTAGCTGTGGGAAGAGGTCCCACTATGTCCATCCCCCATTTCATGAAGGGCCTTGGGGATATTACGGGATGTAATCATTCCGCTGGTCGATGCATGTTATTGGAAAACCTTTTTCACTTGTCGCATTTGGATACGAAGTCCTCGACCTCGTCTTCCATCTTAGGCCAATAATATCCAGCTCTGATTAAGTTCTTCACTAAGGATCTCGCCCCTGAGTGCTTTCCATAGTGTCCTTTGTGGACTTCTTTCATCACAAACTCCTTTTGATTAGGTCCGAGGCTTTTTGCTAGGGGCCCTCCAAACATTTTGTGATATAACAAGTTGCAAATGAGGCAGTACCGTGCAGCTTTACGGCGAAGTACTTGAGCTATTTTCTTGTCTTCAGGTACGGTGCCATTCTGTATAAAATTTAGGATTTCCTTTCTCCAATCCCAGGTTAAATTGTTGAAACTTACCTCATTTTTGTCCTGGTCGATCGCTGAATGGATTAGATGAGCGACAATTACATTATCCTTGTTTGTTACTTCCGTGACTGCTGCGAGGTTAGCTAATGCATCTTCTTCAGCCTTTTCCTCTATATGTATTTGTACTACCTTCCATGTTTTGAATTGTCTCACGAGCTCTCGTGCTTTTTCCAAATATTGCAGCATCCGAGTCTCTCGAGCGATGTAAGTCCCCTGCATCTGATTTACTACCAGTTGGGAATCGTTTTTGATCATGGTTTTCTCGATTGAAAGCTCTTGTGCAAGTTCTAATTCTGCAATAACAGCTTCGTACTATGCCTCATTGTTAGTTATAGGATAACATTTGATATCCTGCCGTGTCTTTTCACCCGTAGGTGATATTAAGACTATGCCTAAGCTGGCACCTTTTATATTGGAAGAACCATCAGTAAATAGGGTCCATAGCCTCGGATTAACACCGTTGAAGAGTTGTAACTCTTTTTCCACTTCATGGACAATGTTATTACTAAAATCAGCGACAAAATCAGCTAATATTTAAGACTTGATTGTAGTCCTAGGCAGATATATTATTTCATGCTCACTTAACTCTATGGCCCACTTGGCTAATCTTCCTTATAGTTCTTGTTTATGCAGTATGTTTCTTAATGAATACGAGGTCACAACTGTGATTGGATGACATTGAAAGTATGGCCTTAATTTTCTAGATGCCATGATTAGAGCTAAAGCTAAATTTTCTAGATGTGGATACCTAGTTTCAGCATCCAGTAATGTCTTGCTTACATAATAAATAGGAGATCGTTTACCTCTATTCTCCCTTACTAATAATGCACTTATAGCAATTTCCGACACAGCAAGGTAGACATATAGCCGCTCCCCCTCCTTCGGCTTTGACAGCAACGGAGGTTTTGATAGGTAAGCTTTTAGGTCTTTGAAAGCCAATTGACATTCTTCAGTCCATTCAAACCGGTTTTTATTTTTAAGAACTCCAAAGAATTTGAAACTTTTCTCGGAAGATTTGGAAATAAATCTTCCTAAGGCTGCAATTCTTCCCATTAGTCTTTGAACTTCTTTTTTTTTATAAGTACATCAGGTATTTCTTCTATAGCTTTAATTTGATCAGGATTTACCTCTATTCCCCTGTTTGATATAAGAAAACCCAAGAATTTACCTGATTCCATGCCAAAAGCGCATTTTTCTGGATTAAGCTTCATATTATACCTATGTAAAATGTCAAAGGTAATAGAGAGGTGGTCGAAATGGTTTTCCGCCTGTGTTGATTTTACTAGCATGTCATCAATGTAAACTTCTATTGTTTTTCCCAGATGTTCCAGGAACATCTTGGTCACTAGCCTTTAATATGTGGCTCCAGCATTTTTTAAGCCAAAAGACATGGATTTATAACAATAAGTCCCCCTGCTCGTAATAAATGAGGGTTTTTCCTCGTCTGAGGGATACATTTTAATCTGATTATAACCAGAATACGCATGTAGAAAGCTTAACAATTCATGACCTGCGATGGCATCAATTATTTGATCTATATGTGGTAATGGGAATGAATCTTTGGGCCATGCTTTATTTAAGTAAGTATAATATACGCATACTCTCCATTTTCCATTCTTTTTAGGTACTACCACAGTGTTAGCTAGCTAGTTAGGGTACCTTACCTCTCGTATTGAACCAATCTTTAAGAGTTTCTATACCTCTTCGTCAATCACTTGGTTCATGAATGGTCCTTGCTTTCTTTTCTTCTGCTTAACAGGTACGAAGGATGGATCTTCATTTAGTTTATGAGTCATTACCTCTAGCGGGATACATGTCATATCTGATGGGACCACGCAAAGCAATCTGCATTAGCCTTTAAATAATCAATTAACTTACCTCTTCAACTGGAACTCAAACTCGTGCCTATAAACACTTTCTGTTCAGGCTTTTGTTCAAACAACGGAAAAACTTCGAGCTCTTCCGTAGTTGTTTTGATGTGCTCATTGTCCTCCGGTTCATGAATGATGTCCAGTCTGGAATCTACATCCGTGTGGTCCAATGCCTCTTCCGTGGTGACTTGATTCACTTTCTCGTAAGTATTTTCTTTCGTACCTGTTTCAGCAGTAATACCTTCCGTACCTATTTGGGTTGTAATTTCTTCCATGCATGTTTGGGCGGTGTCACCTGCTTGGGAGACTTCTTTATCCCCTGATTCATTCACCTCTACTTTTTTGTTGTATTGTACCACGTAACTTATATTTCTCGCGGTTTGTTGATCGCATCTAATTTGCTGAACCCCCCATTCAGAGGGGAATTTAATTACATGATGCAAGGTGGAGGGTATTGCTTTCATGTCGTTGATCCATGGCCTTCCCACGATTACATTATAAGCCATGTCAATATCGATGACTTGGAACCTGGTACTTTCGATCACTCCCTCAGCATAAGTGCTAAATTCAATTTCTCCTTTTGTTATAACTGTAGAGTTATCAAACCCTGATATGGCGCGTGCCCTTAGGATTACTTGATTCCCCAATAACATTTCTTCCACGACTCTTAGCAAAATGATATTGACTGAACTACCTGGATCAATCAACACTCTTTTTATGTTAGTGTCATAAATAAGTAAAGATATTACCAGAGCATCATCGTGAGGAAGCATTAATCCATCGATATCTACATCATCGAAGGTTATATCGTCTGCTTCCAGATTTTCACGAACCCGTTTTTCGTGTGTAATTGTGAACTTCGTGATCGTTTTACAGACCACTCCGTTTACTTCTTCACCTCCGTGTATCACGTTGATGGTTTATTTTGGAGATGGAGGTTTTGAGGGCTCCTGCCTGTTCTTCATGTATGCCTGTTTACTTTTTTCACTGAACAATTCTATCAAATAGCCCTATTTCAATAATTGTTCTACCTCACCTTGCAAAAATCTGCAATCTACAGTTCTGTGTCCATGATCATTATGCAATTCACACCAGAGATCTAGGTTCCTCTTATTCGGATTCGACCTCATCTCTTTGGGCCATCGAACCTTATTACCCAAATTTCTTAACACTGAAATTAGTTCGGAGGTACTTACATTAAAGGTGTGATCTCCAATTCGTGCATTACCTCTAGGTCGTTGATCTTGATCCCTTCTGGATCTAGATGAGGACGATCCCGCATCTCTGCTTGGTGGTCCATATCTGACCTGGTGTTTTCGAACCTGGGACGAGTTTCACGTCTCGATGGTCCCAACTAAGGATCGTACCTATTTTTACTTGATCTCCTGTCTGGTTCTGAACGTCTGGATCTGGTATAATCTTCCTCTTTTGGAGGAGCAATGGTATCTTCTTCTATTCGAAGTTTAGTACTATACCTGTTATAACCATCGTTCCACGTTGTAGTTGGGAATTCTCTCAAGCTTTCCTTGAGTCTTCTCGTGGCTTATGAGCTTTTATCATTTAGATTACTTGTGAATTCCATGCCTGCCCAATTATCAAGCATCCTTGGTAGTTGCATTCTTTCTCGTTGAAACCTGTCTACAAATTCACAAAGTAGTTCCGTGTCTCCTTGTTTTATTTTAAAGATGTCCTTAATCCTTTTCTCGACTTTTTGTGCACCGGAGTGTGCCTTTATGAAAGAATCTGCAAACTCAGCAAAAGAATCAATAGAGTTTTCAGGGAGAAGAGAATACCAGGTTAGCGCCCCTTTGGTAAGTGTTTCTTCAAATTTTTTAACCTGGACCGACTCAATTTCTTGTTTTGTTAAGTCGTTGCCCTTCACTCCTGTGGTAAAAGCAGTGCCATGGTCGCATGGGTCGGTTGTCCCATCATACTTACGAACGTCAGGCATTTTAAACTTCTTGGGAATACGTACGGGTGTTGCGCTTGGTTTACAAGGTTGTTGAGAATATCTATCAACGTCAATGCCTTTGATAACAAGTGGTACTCCAGGAATTTGTTCGATCCGATCGTTTTGTTCCTTCACCTATTTCTGCAAAGTTAGTAATAAAGTCTGTAATTCAGAGTTGATAGATATAACTGGTCTCGCTTCGAGAGATTGATCAGGAGTATCTCCCCTTCCTGAGTTTTCCAACCCATATTCAGGATTTTCCATGGTGATGGTATTATTGAGAGGTAGTGTCAGTGGTGCAGGTAATGCTGCCGGTAATCCCATCGCAAATTCTTGCAAAGCTTGGCTCACATACTCTACTATCATTTGCTTTACCCGATTTTGTTCCACCGTTTGATCATTATTATCATTGTTGTTATTGGATCTTTCTGGGGATTGTTCCCTTGAATCACGTGGGGTTCCTGAAGGCGATGGAACTGGGGTTCCATTCCTTTGCTGGTTGTTGTCGTTGGAGTTCGACATAGTTCAGAGGTTATCGCTTGAAAGTCAAACAAAGATTATCAGATTCCCGGTAACGAAACCAATTTGTTTAACCAAAGAATTTGATTCTTTTCCCAAAGCTATTTTAAGAAGAACACGGGTTTCTGATAACCAAAGAATAAGATTATAATTGTAGGCAAACTTGTAAATGGAAAGCAGTAAGATGCACAAAAAGTAAGTTTATTGCAAATAGTAGTTCGAATGTTTTTTCTCCTCCCTTACAGGTTATATTTTTCTCCTTTATATAGGGAATGTCCTAACATAACATATACCTTATTTGGTGATTGAGCATTAGTGACTAATAATGGGTCTAATGTAACATTACAATGAATCAACCGTAATTGTTGAGTGAATTTTGTGTAACGTATGGATCTCTAATTTGATCTCTGAATCTGCCATTTATTCTGTCAAAATGCACTTTTGACTGTGTCTCTTCATCTTCTCAATCAGGTTGAGACTTCTGTAGCTAATTAATCCATAGGTGTGATTTGTCGTGCCTCTTTGCCTCGTACCTCTTCTTAGAGTTCCATCCAGCTATCGTGTCTTCATTGCTCCACGTAGACTACTGAGTCATCAAGATTTATTACACATGTGAAGCTCTTTTTTTTACCAATAAACCAGGTGCACTACCTGCGGGCAAAGCCAAGCCTGTTTCAGCGGCTATGCCAGAGGTTGTACTTGTCGCGATCGTTGATCAAGAGAAGCGGCTGGACAGATGGACTAGATTTCTCCCCCTACCTTTGGGGGTGAGCGGTCAGAGGGACCCAGGATTTCATTGACTGGTGCAAGGATAGGCTTCAGAAAATGGGGATATTGGAGTCCAACGAGGTGGACTTAACCACTTTTCAGCTTAAGGTCAAGGCCTGCAGATGTTGGCAGGCTTAACTTCTTAGCAAGCCAGCAGGTTAACCTCTTTTAACTTGGGATCAATTTACACATTTTTTCTTGGAGAATTATATACCACCTTATAAGAGAGAGAAGCTTCGGGTTCTGCTTGAGTGACTCTGTCAGGGTTAAATTTCTTTCACCGACAATGAGGCGAGATTCACTAATTTGTCTCACAATGCACCTATTATACTCCCCACAAATGTAGAGACGGTGCAAAGGTTCATTTCAGGTCTGCACTCTGAGATTCATGTACCAATGTCCCGAGAGGAAGATATATGGACTTGCTTTTAGTAAGTTGTGCATATAGCTAGGAGGATCGAGTGTATTCGCAACCGTAGCTGAGAGTTTGCGACATGGGATAAGTGGCCTCGGTATTTTTGAGGATTCAGAGGCGCCCGTTATGGGGGTAGAGGTCAGTTCATGAGGGGTTAACCAAGCAGGCCCATGCCATCAACACCCCCGCCTACTTAGTGTACTCTAGCATAAACTTATTTCAGTGCCACTCGAGAGAGTACTTAGTGCCCGCCAGCTATTCAGTTCCTCCAAATGGTTATTCAGGCCATGAGGGTCAGACTTCAGAATAGAAGCCCAACGCTTCGAGGGGTTATTTTGAGTGCGGGAATCATGTCCACGTGAAGAGGTTTTGTCCCACACTTCTGGGCAACACCAAGCAGCAAGACTATTGTCCCAAGATTACTGCACCAGCTACCACACCACCCGCCTGCCCAGCCAGAGGCGGAGGCAGGTGGCCAGGGGTAGTCCTAGAGGTGGAGGCCAGTCAGGTGGCGATCCGGCTAGTTTTATTATATCCCCCAGGTCAGAGGAAACCACCTCTGATGAAGTGATGACATGTACTGTTTCTATTTGCCGGAGGGTGCCTCGGTATTTTTTTATCCAGGCTCTACTTACTCTTATGTTTCTTCTCTATTTTCTCCTTATTTTGATGTATCTCGTGAGTCCTTATGTGTTCCCCTATATGTGTCAATGCTAGTGGGTGATTCAGTTGTTCTGGATTGGATCTACCGGTCATGTGTGGTGACTTTCTCTGGATATGAGACCCGAGCGGATCTTCTATTACTCGATATGGTTGATTTCAAGGTTATCTCGGCATGGACTGGTTATCCTCGTACCATGACATACTTGATTGCTATGCCAAGACTTCTATCTTGGAAATGCCTAAGTTGCCCATATTAGAGTGGATGGGTTCATCTGTCAGTACTTCCAGTCGGGTTATTTCTTTCTTGAAGGTTCGACATATGGTCGAGAAGAGTTGTTTGTCCTACTTAGCCTTTTTTCAGGATACTACTATAGAGATTCCCATTTTAGATTCATTGTCGTTGGTACGAGAGATTTTTTCGATGTATTCCGTGTTGATCTACTAGGTATGCCGCCGGATCAGGATATCAATTTCGACATTGATTTGGTCTCGGGCACCCAGCCTATTTCTATCTCGCCATATACTATGGCTTCAAAGGATCTTTGAGAGCAAAAGGAGAAGCTTCGGGAACTTCTTAAGAATGGGTTCATTAGACCTAGCGTGTCGCCTTTGGGCGCACCGGTGTTGTTTGGGAAGAAGAAGGATGGAAGTATGCGGATATCCATTGATTACTGATAAGTTGGGATTTTTACTACTTATTAGTGCCTTTTAGCTTTTGATTTAGTCTTAAAGCGTTTAATTGTATTCCCGAAACTGATGAAATGTGCAAAATTGCAGCAATATTGGAAGTTGTACTCCTGAGATGAAATCCGACTCAAAAACGAGTAATCTAAACTCAAGGCAATAAAAGGCATAGAAGATTACAAAGTGCAGACTGCAGAATTTCATCTGCGGCTGCAGATGAAGAAGGAAAGCCCAGCAGACTTTTATGGAAATTGCGGACCGCACATGAATTACGAGGCCGCAATAGCTGGGCTAGGAACAAAGTATAGAGAATCTCCAAATTCTTAAGTGCCAAGTCCTTCAGAGTTGCGGACCGCACACGAATTGTGCGGCCGCAAAAGAAATGCCTTACGACGGCAGAAATAATGTTGTGGGCCGCAGAAGACCAAGTTGTGGCTGCAGTATAAATCTACGGACTGCAGAAAGAATTCCTCACGGCCGCAATGGAGAATTATGCGGCAGCAGAATCCCAGCTCCTTCAAGATGAAGACTTCTGCGGACCATCGATGTCAAAAGTTGACCTAGTAGCTATATTTTTACTAGGGTTGTGAGCCAACCCTACTGTGTAAACCTTATGGGTGTTTAATTTAATACTTGTTTATGGTTGGGTATTTATTATTTAGCCTTGTTCATGCTTTAATTTGTGGAATTAATAGTTGCAAACATTAATTCATGCCTATTTGACTTAGTCTCTACTTGAGAAAGAAGGATTTAGTCAAGGGAAATTCGGCTAACAAGAAATTGGATCAATCGAGAGATTAATAATCCCAATTAAAGGGTTCAACCTAGAGATAGTAATAACCCGACTTGAGCTTTTATCAATCGTTTGTGCAAAGATAGTAATAACCCGACTTGAGCTTTTATCAACCGTTTGTGCAATTCCCATTTGGACTTGAGAAAGCCAAATTGCGCAAAATCACTCTCTAGCCAAAAGGTATTGAGTGGGTAATTGAGAGTTGATAGCTATAAGGCACCCTGATCAATAAAACAAGCATTAAGGTTTATATCCCATTAGGCAAACACCTGGGTTATGGTCGTAACCCTAGATTTTTTACAAAACATGAAAAACAACAAAATAATCTCTTAGTTTTATTTCCTAACTTTGAAATCTTAGTTTTAAATTAGGCATAGAAACAATCCAAAATTTTGAAAGTGTAAATTAAGATAGTCAAACTCACATACTACAATATATACTCCTAACTCACATATATAGCTCCCTGTGGAAATCTCCAAGCCCCCACATACCACCTCCTCCACATCCTCAAAGGCTCGCCAAGAAAAATGGCGAGAATCAATTCAAGAAGTTCATTGAAATGATGAAGATTCTTTCGGTTAATGTGTCATTAGTTGAAGCCTTGGAGAAAATGCCTGGTTGTGCAAATTTTATGAAGGATTTGGTGAAAAAGAAGAGGTCGATGAATTTTGAAACTATCAGTCACTTATCAAGTGAGTGCAATTGTGCATTCGGTGGCTCCAAAATTAGAAGATCCCGGTGTTTTCACAATCCCTTGGGAGGTGCCGATTATTCTTGGGGGACGTTTCCTTGCTACGAGGAAGGCTCTTGTGGGTGTGGAAGCCGGAGAACTCACTTTCCGAGTAGGTGATGAAAAGGTGGTGTTCCACATGTGCAAATCTATGCTGCAACCAAATAGCAATGAAGTGTGTTCTTCCGTGGACTAGGTGACCGATGTGATTATTGATGATACAAGTTCCACAACTAATGTGGGTGATATGTTGGAGGTCATCTTGCTTAAATTTGATGATGACGAGATGGATGGCTTCATGGAATGTGTGAATTCTTTACAAGGAATGGGGTCGTACAACTATGCACAAACATTCCTCTTATCTTGAGAATAGGAAAACTCCTCTTACAAAGCCTTCAATTGAAGAGCCTCCTACCTTGGAGCTGAAGCCATTGCCTCCATATCTAAGGTATGAATTTCTTGGCCTTTGTTCTACTTTACCTACTCTTGTTTGACTAACGTGCAGGTTGACTCTACATTGGTGGTGCTCCACAAGAGGAAGAAGGCTATAGGGTGGACATGGGAGAATATTCGGGGAATAAGCCCCGAATTTAGCATGCACAAGATTAACGTGGAGGAAGATGTCAAACCATCCATTGAACATCAAAGGAGACTCAATGAAGCTATGCAATTCGTGGTCAAAAAGGAGATTATCAAGTGGTTGGATGTTGGGGTTGTCTACCCCATTTCTGATAGTTTGTGGACTTCTTCGGTACAATGTGTCCCAATGAAAGGGGCATGACAGTGGTCACAAATGACAAAAATGAGTTGATTCCCTTAGGAACGGTGACTGGGTGGAGAGTGTGTATGGACTATCGCAAGCTTAACAAAGTCACGAGGAATCATCATTTTCCACTTCCCTTCGATGACCAAATTCTTGATAGGTTGGTCGGTTGTGCTTTTTATTGCTTTCTAGATGGATATTTGGGCTACAACCAAATCTTTATTGCTCTGGAAGATCAATAGAAAACAACTTTCACATGTCCCTATGGTACTTTCTCTTTCAATCGGATGCCATTTGGCTTATGTAATGCACCGACATTTTTTCAATGGTGTATAATGGAGATATTTACATATATGATAAAGGATTATCATGAAGTCTTAATGGATGACTTCTCGATAGTCGGGGATTCCTTTGATGATTGCTTCGCAAATTTGGATAGAGTATTCGCAAGGTGTGAAGAAACAAACTTGGTGCTAAATTGGGAAAATGCCATTCCATGGTCGAGGAAGGCATTGTCCTTGGCCACAGAATTTTAATTAATGGCATAGAGGTCGACAAGGAAAAAATAGAGGTGATTCCTAAACTTCCACTTCCAACTCTGGTGAAAGGCGTGCGAAATTTCTTAGATCACGCGGGGTCGATATTCACAAAGAGCTATATATGGGAGTTAGGAGTATATATTGTAGTATGTGAGTTTGACTATCTTAATTTACACTTTCACAAATTTGGGTTGCTTCTATGCCTAATTTAAAACTAAGATTGCAAATTTAAGAAATAAAACTAAGATATTGTTTTTGTTGTTTTTCATGTTTTGTAAAAAACCTAGAGCTATGACCATGACCTAGGTGTTTGCCTGATGGGATATAAACCTTAATTCTTGTTTTATTGATCGAGGTATCTTATAGCTATCAACACTCAATTACCCACTCAATACCTCCCGGTCAGAGAGTGATTTTTCCCAATTTGTCTTTCTCAAGTCCATATGGGAATTGCACAAATGTTTGATAAAAGCTCAAGTCGGGTTATTACTATCTCTAGGTTGAATACTTTAATTGAGATTATCAATCACTCGATTGATCCAATGTCTTGTTAGCCAAGTTTCCTTGACCAAGTCTCTCTTTCTCAAGTAGAGACTAAGTCAAATAGGCATGAATTAATGTTTGCAACCATTAATTCAACAAATTAAAGCATGAACAAGGATAAATAATAAATACTCAACCATAAACAAGCATTAAATTAGACGCCCATAAGGTGCTAAATTGGGAGAAATTCCATTTCATGGCCGAGGAAGGCATTGTCCGTAGCCACAAAATTTCAAAGAATGGCATAGAGGTCGAAAAGGAAAAAATAGAGGTGATTTCTAAACATCCACCTCCAACTTCGGTTAAAGGCGTGCGAATTTTCTTAGGTCACGTGGAGTTCTACCGGCGTTTCATAAAGGACTTTTCTAAAGTTGTGAACCCGTTGTGCAAACTCTTAGAGAAAGATGCTAAGTTTCACTTCTATGATGATTGCATGAGAGATTTTGAATAGTTAAAGTTCAATTTGACAACCACTCCCATTATAACCGCTCCTAGGTATTCCTTTTGAGCTCATGTGTGATGCTAGTGATGTAGCGGTAGGAGCAATTTTGGGGCAACGCATCAACGAGATTTTTCATCCGCTCTACTATGCTAGTAAGACCATGAATGATGCCCAAGTCAATCACACCTTTACAAATAAAAAGCTCCTTACCATTGTGTTTGCAGTTGAGAAGTTCCACCCATACTTGATGGGTGCAACAGTTATTGTTCATAAGGATCATGCGGCACTTCATTATCTTGTGAGCAAGAAATATTCAAAAGCTCGGTTGATGATATGGGTGCTATTGTTGCAAGAGTTTGATATTGACATCCAAGATTGAAAAGGGAGTGAAAATCGAATGGTAGACCACTTGTCTCCTTTAGAGGAGGAGGGGGGCCGCATGATAGCCTTGAAATCAATGACATCTTCCCGATGAGCAACTCTTGGCTATTTCAATGAAGGAGGTTCTGTGGTTCGCGGATCTAGAAAACTTCCTTGTGCGTGGAATTATCCCGGATGAGTTCTCTTCAAATCAAAAGAAGAAACTAAAACGGGATTGTCAAGATTATTATTGGGATGGGCCATCCCTTTTCTGGATTTGCAAGGATCGGGTAATTAGAAGATGTGTACCAGACGAAGAGCAAAATATTATTCTTGAGGCTTGCCATTCTTCGCCTTATGGTGTTCACCATGGTGGAGAAAGAACGGAGACCAAAGTGCTAAGTTGTGATTTCTATTGGTCCATTCTTTACAAAGATGCAAGTGATA
Source organism: Nicotiana knightiana (assembly GCA_005239525.1). NCBI lineage: Eukaryota > Viridiplantae > Streptophyta > Magnoliopsida > Solanales > Solanaceae > Nicotiana > Nicotiana knightiana. The sequence continues at coordinate 21,837 of ML379750.1, read as the reverse complement.
TGGTGAAAATATGTGATGAATGCCAACGGGCCGGTGGAATCTCGAAGAAAAATGAAATGCCTCTCACTACCATTTTTGAGATTGACATATTTGATGTGTGGGGTATTGACTTCATGGGTCTTTTTTTGAGTTTCTGGGGAAACACTTACTTCTTGGCCGCGGTTGATTATGTGTCTAAATGGGTTGACGCCATTGCTCTACCCAACAATGAAGCGAGAAGTGTGGTGGCGTTCTTGGACAAGAATATTTTCACAAGATTTGGTACTCCGCGGGCTGTCATATGTGATAAAGGCTCTCATTTTTGCAACAAAGCTTTTGACACTGTGCTTGGCAAGTATGGTGTCACTCATATTGTCATGACTCCCTATCATCCACAAGCTAGCGGTCAAGTCGAAGTTTCTAAACGGGAAATAAAGAGTATTTTGCCCAAAACAGTAAATGTTAACCGGACAGATTGGTCAAGAAGCTTAATGATGCACTATGGGCTTATCAGAGGGCTTTCAAAACTCCGATCAGATTTCTCCATACCAGTTAGTTTTTGGCAAATCCTTTCATCTTCCAGTGGAACATGCACAAAGCCATATGGGCTTTAAAGAAATTGAATCTTAATTGGGATGTAGCCGCTAACTTGCGGGTTCCATATTTGAATGAATTGGATGAGTTCTGGTACCATGCCAATAGAATTCGTCCTTGTATATAGAGAAGATGAAGTACCTTCATGACAACTACATTCGGAACAAGGATTTCAAGGTTGGTTATCTTGTTTTTTTGTCCAACTCACGATTGAAGATGTTTCCCGGAAAGCTGAAATCTAAATGGAGTGGTGTCTTTTAAATTGTCGGTGTGACACATTTTGGTGCATTGGACAACAAAAACGATGAGGTATTCCAAGTCAATGGTCACCGGGTGAAGAACTACTTGAAAAAGGTTGATGATGGCCACGTGGTTACAGTGATTCATTTCAAATGATGGTAATCCGCGTCGTGACGCGACGTTAAATCAGGTGCTTCTTGGGAGGCAACCCATGTTTCTTTTTCTTTTCATTTCTTCTTTTATAGTTAGGTGTTATTTTTGTGCTAACTGGATTTGAAGTATAGGGATGAATGTTCTTTACGGGAATTCTGCCCAAAATTTTGGCTAAGTGTGGAACGAATTGCGGACCGCAATTGTATTGTGCGGACCACACAATTTTGGTTGCTCCAGCAAAAGGTGAACTGCATCCGCACAATTCCTTTACAGCCCGCACAAATTTAAGGTGGTAAATACCAACTCTCTGAAGTTGGTTTGTCAGAGAAATGGCCAAATTGTAGCCGCAAGACAAAATCTGCGGACCACTATGAATTTTGCGGCCGAACAGCATTGCTGACGACAAAAAAAAGGGACTCTGAGCCCAAATTGCGAACCACAATGGGAATTCTCCGGCCGCACTCAACTCTATTTCCCTCAGTCAGAACCATCTAGTATAAATAGAGGGCCTAGAGCTTCTGTAACATTTTTCCCTCTCTGAGCATTCACAAGTCTTACACATTGAAATCGTCTGGTAAATCATTTTCCACACACACTTAACACATGTGATCACTCATTTGCATTATTGCATATCTGGTATGCCTCAATTAATTGTAGAATTTTTCAATTTTTAGTTTAATCTACAACTTGTTAGTTAGTTTTAGGTCATTTATCACTAGAATTTAATTATACAACCATATAGGGTTAAAACTATAGTGGGTCAGTTAGTACTTGCTCTATGGGGAATGGTTAAATAGGTTTTCATGATTATACACTGCCACCATTTCAAATTTGTGCAAAAAATTTCAAACCCTAGAACTCTAATCGTAACTATGTTATAATCTACGGCCGCACAAGAAATTGTGTGGTCCGCAAAAGTTGAAATTAGGGTACTTTAGACAAGCATGATTCTATGGTTGGAGTGAAAATGTGCGGAAAGAAGAAATCCCATTGCAGCCACAGAACAACTTGTTCTCTGTTATCAGAGAGCTGTCAATTTGATAACTCACATGTGCAGCCGCAATAGAAAATGTGCGGTCCACCGAAAACATATTGCGGCCGCAAAATAGTCCGTTCTATGTGTCAGAGAGTTGGGATCTAGGTGGTATCTGAAGTGTGACCGTAATGACAATTTTGTGCGGTCCCCAATCCAATTCTGTAGCCGCAATGATAAATTGTTCGATCTGCAATGCCCATTCTGCGGCCGCAATGAGAATTATGCGAACTGCACTTCCCTACCCTGCAAGCATGATTTACACTGTGTTGTTCACAGTCTCTCTGGTGTGTTCTTGTATGTTTTAACTTGAATTAAAACTTACTCTAGTTGTTGCTTGGTACATAAAATAGTTAGATCTTGAGGCAGAGGTGATACTTCAGAGGGGAGGGGTAAACCTTCCAGGGGTCAAGGCAAGAGTGCTTTACCCCTCCCCCTTCAAAAGATAATCAGAAAGAAGGTTATAGTCGGATGAGGTAAAAATGCAGAGCCCTCCAAATAAAGTTCTTATTCCCCGTCTAGGGAAGCATTGGAGGGAAACTCAGTTCAAGAGCATCCGATTTTCCAATCAAAGCCACCGGGAAGATATCAACTCCCGGACGAGCCTTCCACATCACAAAGCAGTTTTAAGGGTTCGAAAAGTGCTAGTCAGGCTTCATAGCCCTCCTCTACAGCTGTCTCTGAGACACCAATGACTACAGTTGATGACATCCCTGATGATGGCATAGGGGGAGATGCCACAGTTGCCGGCCTTGAGCGATCAATGAACAAAGAGGTATGGGAGGACCAGTTCGTTAGTTTGGCTACTTTTTTTAGTTTCCGTGAGTAGTGACCAACAAGGTTTCTAACTCTTGAGTGTCAGATCCAACTGAAAGGCTTAGAAACATACAACCCTGCAGTCTTGATATAGTTTAGAGAGCACAAAAGGTGGATATGGTTCACTTAGAGCGTGGTGGATGCAAAGGAGTATATTGTCCGGGAATTCTATGCTATTGTAGTGCCCATCAAGAAGGGGACAAAGGTTACAAAAGTGAGAAACCTCAAGGTGCGATTTGACCAGCATACCTTAAACACTTACCTTGGGTTTCATTATGTCGAGCCCACAGTGTACTTAGAGAAGTTAGCACTTGGGGAGGCAACTTGTCCTTGGTTAGATGAGACTCTTGCAGCTCCTGGACCACCATTAACATGGATCATAGCAGGGGTTCCCATTTAGATGAACACCTTGAACTTTGAGGTGAAGGGATGGCAGACATTTGTCTGCAACAAACTAGACCCGTGTAAGAATAAGACATATCTACCAATTCCTTAGGTAGTTCTAGTGACTTCTATCACGGTCGGGATCAATGTGGGTGCCATGATGTCGGCCAAGATCTTGGTGATTGCGAGGCAAGCAGACTCATCCTATCCGTATACCAACACTATTACAGAATATATCATGGATGCAGGGGTTGAGCGAAGAGATTATCATACGAAGGTGCGGCTGAAGAAGCCTTTCTCATGGTATTCTCATATGGATGCACACAACCCTAAGAAAAAGGGTCAGCCGACTACCACCATAGGCCAGTCTGATAAGCCATTTGTGGTAGCTGCAAAGACAGTCGACATGCTTTCCACTTCAGCAGATCCTTCAACCAGTGCAGCAGCCACGCCCCCACCTTCCGCCTCATTGCCTCCAGCATCCCCATTACAGGTTCCACCTCATCTCTAAAGTCAGTGCCAATGCCCACTACTCCACTATCTGCGTTGTGAGCTACTGTGAAGCTGTCTGACATATACAGTAATGTTGCAGCCCGTCCTCCATTCTGGCACCCCAGACCCCCCCACAGTTGAAGAAACTTTGAAGAAGTACTTGGAGAATCAGAGCACAATCATGGCCACTTTAGTGCAACATAGTCAGTAGTAGAAGAGTTGGGCAAGGAAGTGAAGATGATGCGGAAGTCCGAGGCCTCCAAGAAGTCAGTGGACAAGCTCCAGAGACAGGTTGCTAAGCTTGTAGCAGCAGGAGATATTCCATTTGACATGTTGATTGACCCATACCACCCAGGCCCAGATCCTACAGTACCAGTTGACTAGTCTGAGGAGCCAGACCTTGTTATTGACACTACCGAGATAGTACGTCAGATGTTCACCAACCCAGCCACTCCCGGAGTTGAGGATGAGGAGATCCAGTTGGATGAGGCTGAGTTCGGTGACACTGTTGTGGACACAAAGATGGCCAAGGAGCCATAGGGGGTTTTCTTCACTCTTACCTTTCCTTATTTTTATTCGAGGGGTGGATTTTATTTCATATATTTTGCTAATTCTGAGACATTTGGCCTTTAATTAACTTGATACTATTTTCTTCTTCTTTCTCCTTATGCATATATTCTCTCTACTCTCTCATTATGTATTTTCGTCATGCTTTCATCAGTTTTTGCTTTGTAGCTTCTTTATATTTGTTTTTTTATTAGTTAGTGTTTACTAAGTAGCTTCTTTTTTAATTAGTAGCTTCTTTTTGATTTAATAGATTTTTTTATATTTTAGTAGATAATAAGCCTTTAATTTCTTAATTCCATGGTTCTTTCCAAAGGTAGTTTTTGTGTGAACCGGGTGACTCTTCCCAATGATGGATAGTGTGACAACCTTCTTAAGGGATGAAGTCCGTTTTTGGTGTTTAGATAATAATAGTAGTAGTAACGAATAAACATAGCTAATTAAGTCATGCTCGAAGATTCAAACATGCTTCACTTGGTACAAACACACTTAACTACATGCTTATGGTTAAAAATAAGGTTTTTGGAATGAAATAGCTCTAGTTAGTGACTTTGTGACTCTTGTGTTGACTTAGGCAATCATCGAGTGATTTAATCAAACTATGGTGATTTTCAATCTTGAATATGGTTGTTGTGGGCACTCGACTCTATCTGATTTAACAATCCAGTTGCTTGAGAAGTGAGATATTTTTTTTGCAAGTCCAAGTACCCATGTGAATGGTCTAGAACTGTCTCCAAATGTGTTTCAAGGCGAAATCTTAAGTTTTGACTGGCTTGAGAAGTGATTCTAAAGGCTTCCTTGACCCGCGTGAAGTTTTCCATTGCCCGCCAATGTTGTTATCCCTAGTCAACCCATTTGAGCCTCGAACCTTTCTCATTTGATAACCATGTTGCAAGCCTTCACCCGTTTTGTCGTGACCCTCTCTTGGCACCCGAGCTTTCCTAAGAACTCTTGTGAAACAATTGGCTAAAAAGATAAGTTTTGGGGGAGAGACGAGGAACTTGAAAGAGGTATCAAAGCACAAATAGAGAAAAGAAATGATGAGAAGGAATGGAAAGAAAAGGGTAATTTTTTTGTGTTAATTGTGACATGTGGAAGACGTGGACGCAAGGTGACGAGTGTGTACACGGGCTAAATATGGAAATTTGATTTTAGCTATGTATCTTAACATGTTATAGTCATCATTGCTAGTCTATATTTGCATGCTCTACTTGTCTTATCTCTTATTTGTTAACCGCCCCACATGTTTAGTTGATGTTCCTATTGTTTACTATATTCCTTGTTCATTATTTAACCGTGAGTTCTTTGCTTGAAATTGTTATTCTTGGAATATCTTGTTGTTGAAACCGGTATTGAGCTATAAAGGTCGTGATTCACGTTGAGGCAAAGTGGTAAGTTGTGAAATACTATTTTGTTGAGTTATTCACTTCTGGTTGTTATTGTTGAGAATCTTGTGTACATTATGGTTGATCCATGGGATCTTTATTGTGAAAACACTGTTATTGTTGATTATTTGGAAAGTTATGATATTGGGCACTTGAGGTGCGAGTTATGATACGTTGTGATATTGATACGCATGCGGTGGTATAAGGTTTTGGGGTTGAAACGCATGCGGTGAGATAAGTTGGGCTTGATACGCGTGGCTAATAGGGGAACTACTAGAAGTCATGCGATGTGATAAGGTGGGCTAAAACGCGAGATACTATTTTGTGAAAATGATTTTCAAAACTAAATACAAGTCTCCTGTTGTGATATAAGGAAAGAATGTGAATTTATTTGTGATTTAATACTACAAAGTGGCACCTCGGTAGTGACTCCTGTTGATACTTTTTATTTCTTCACTTGTGTTTCTGTTGTTTTGTTCAGTGTCATAGTATCCCTTTTTTTCTTCTATGAAGTATTATTTGCCTTAGTTCAGTGTAGTTATTCTCGGTGTACTTCTTTAATTATCTCATTTCTATTGCTATCATTGTTTCACTATTGTACACTTGTTTAGTTTTTATTTATTCTAGTAGGGCCTTGACCTGACGTCATCATTACTCTACCGAGGTTAGGCTTGGAACTCACCGGGTACCATTTTGGTGTACTCATGATACGCTTCTGCACATCTTTTTGTGCAAATCCAAGTACCTCTTACCATTCTAGGCACTACCAAGAGCTCAGTTTTGGAGGCTTCAAGGTAGACCTGCCGGTGTCCACAGAACTCGGAGTCCCCATATACCTAGATTATTTTATTTACCTTATCCTTTATTACACAATGATGTATAGAGTTATTCATTATCACTCATAGGGCTTGTGACTTGTAGTTCACTTATTTTGGGCTATTACATATATATTGAGTTGTGGAGATTTTCTTTATATTAGTTGATGAGGTTTGAGACTTTAATTATTATTTCATTTATTTCTGCATTAATGTTAGGCTTACCTAGTCTCAGAGAGCAGATATCATCACGACATCTTACAGAGAAAAATTGGTGTCGTGACATTAACTTTGACTTGAGGGATTAGGACTGTAACGACCTGGCCAATTATTTTGAGAGTTGTAGCGTCGTTCCCCTATTTTCTGCTCCTTTTGTGTTCTACAGCTTTTATATGACTTACTGGGTTAGTTGATTCGGATCCGGAGTGATTTCAGAGTGAGTGAGACACTTAGCCTCTTAGTTAAAAGCTTAAGTTGGAAAAGTCGACTGGATGTCGATTTATGTGTAAACAACATCGGATTTGAATTTGTATGGTTCAGTTAGCTTTGTTAGGATATTTTGGATATAGGAGCGCACCCGGAATGTGATTTGGAGGTCCGTAGTAGAATTAGACTTGAAATGTCGAAAGTTGGAATTTAGGAAAGATTGATCGGGAGTGGACATTTTTACATCGAGGTCGGATTGGATTTTCGGAGGTTGTAGTAGGTTCGTGGTGTCATTTATGACTTGTGTAAAAAAATTGAGGTCAATGGGACGTGGTTTGATATCTTTATCCGGTTTTACTTGAACTTGGCATTAATATACAGATTTGACTTAATTTACCGGATTTGGTAAGCATGTTTATTTTCCTTGTTAAGTCTACTAAAAATGAATTATAACTAGGTAGTTCATCACTATCTTTCAGTTCCTTATTTAATATTGTTATTTACTGAGTTGGTTGTACTCACGCTACACCTTGCACTTCGTGTGCAGATCCAAGAGTTTCTGGACGCGGAGGGTGTTGATAATTCTCATAGCTGACTGTTTGAGATAGCGAGGTAGCTGCTTAGGGTTTGCAGACCTTGTTTTCTTCTTCCTTATCTTTTCTTTCATAGTATTTGAATTCAGACTATGATAGTCGTTTATTTCTAGGCAAGTTATGTTTAGATGCTCATGAATTAGTGACACGCTGATGTTGGGGATATTTTTCGCACTGTATTTTGGGTTTAAATCTTGTGTACGAAATTTTGTTATTTATCTGTTATTTAATAACTTTCTATCTATCTTTGTGTGAAATATTAGAAGTATTTTGAAAATGTTGGCTTGCCTAGTACCATCGATAGGCGCCATCACGATAGGTTAGGATTTGGGTCATGACAAGTTGGTATCAAAGCCTAGGTTACATAGGTCTCACGAGTCATGAGCAGGTTTAGTAGAGTTTTGCGGATTGGTACGGAGACGTCTGTACTTATCTTCGAGAGGTTGCCGAACCCTTAGGAAATTTCACATTCTTGAATTCTTGTCATGCGAATCTTTTGATTTTGGTAACTAAACGTATGTTGTTCTATTCTCTCACAGATGGTGAGACACGTACTATGGGGCAGGCTGGACAGACACCAGTACCACTAGTCAGGGCCACGAGAGACTGAGGTCATAGTAGAGGCCGCAGTAGGGGCAGAGGTGCATCTCGCACAACAGCTAGGGCAGCACTTGCAGATCCACCAGTTGCCCCAGTTCAGGAGCAGGTTTTAGTTGCAGATGAGCCTGTCGGACCAGCTTAGGCACCACTTGTGCCCATTATGATTCCAGGACTTTATGAGGCCTTAGCTCAGATTCTGACTGTGTGCAGCAGTCTTGCTCAGGCAGTCTCTATCCCGGCCACAACAGCCACTTCGTAGGATGAGGGAGGTGCTCAGACTCCCACCGCCCGCACACCAGAGCAGGTGGTATAGGGACTCCAGACACCAGGGGCACCACTAGCCCAATCGGTTGCAGCTGCTCAGGACTGTCTGGTTTTGGTTATACATGATGATGAGCAGGGTAGATCGAAAAGGTTTGGGAGTCTCCAGCCTCCATCTTTCAGTGGTGCAGAGGGTGAGGATGCATAGGGCATCTTGGATAAGTGTCATAGGATGCTCAGTACAGTAGGTATTCTGGAGACCAGCGGGGTCTTGTTCACTACTTTTCAGTTCTCTGGGGCTGCCTTCCGTTGGTGGGAGTCTTACTAGAGGCGTAGGCCGGTCGGCACAGCACCCCTTACATGGTAGCAGTTCTCCGTTCTCTTCCCGGAGAAGCTCGTGCCTCAGAACCGCAGAGAGGAGCTGCGCAGGCAGTCCAAGCAGCTTCCTCAGGGTGATATGTCCGTGACTTAGTTTGAGATGAGATTTTATGAGTTGGCCCGTCATGCTGTCTGGTTGGTTCCCTCATACATGGATAGGATCTGGAGGTTCATAGATGGCCTCACTTTTCAGCTGTGATTGCTTATGACTATAGAGAGAGTTTCTGGTGCTACTTTTGATGAGGTTATCGACATTGCTTGTCAGCTAGAGACGGTTTGCAGCCAGGAGCGAGTTGATAGGGAGGCCAAGAGGCTCAGACGGCTCACCAGTTCACCCTGGTGCATCGTCTGGCCATGGTTCACACAGTTATCAGCAAGTTTATTCATCTCTCAGTGCTCTTCCAACTCAGATTTCTTCTCGTGCTCCATCGGGTCAAGGCTCGTCTATGCCATGTCCTTCTACCAGTTATCCCCGTGCTCTAGGGAGTTGTTTTGAGTGCGAGGAGTTTGGCATGTGGGGAGGCAGTTTCCTCGTCGATAGGGAGGTCCAGCACAGTAGAGAAGTCAGGTTGCGTCTTCAGCACCAGTCGCTGAACCACCTGCTCAGCCAGCTCGAGGTGGAGCTTAGTCATCTAGGAGTCACCCGATAGGGAGGTCGATTAGGGGGCAGCCATTCCTGTTTCTATGCTCTCCCTTCCAGACCAGATAAAATTGCTTTCGATGCTATGATTACATGTATTGTATCAATTTTTCACAGGGATGCCTCTGTATTATTTGACCCTGGTTCCACTTGTTCATATGTGTCCTCGTATTTTGCTCATTATCTGGATATGCCTCGTGAGTCTCTAGTTTCATCCGTTTGTGTATCTACACCGGTAGGCGATACTATTATTGTGGACCGTGTATATCGATCATGTCTGGTGATTATTGGGAGTCTGGAGACTAGAGTGGATATCTTGTTGCTTAGTATGTCGATTTTAACGTGATCTTGGGTATGGATTGGTTGTCTCCATGTCATGATGTTCTAGATTGTCACGCTAAGACCGTGACGTTGGTGATGCCGGCATTGCCGAGGGTTGAGTGGAGCGGCTCTATAGACTATATTCCCAGTAGAGTGATTTCGTACTTGAAGGCCCAGCGGATGGTTGAGAAGGGTTGTCTATTTTATTTGGCCTTTGTGAGGGAAGTTAGTACAGAGACCCCTACTATTGATGTTGTTCTGGTGGTGCGAAGATTTTCCGGATGTGTTTCCTGCAGACCTGCCAGGCATGCCGTCTGACTTGAATATTGTTTTTGGTATTAATTTGGTGTCGGGAACTCATCCCATTTCTATTCCATTGTATCGTATGGCACCAGCTGAGTTGACGGAATTGAAGGAGCAGCTTCTAGAACTCCTTGATAAGGGGTTTATTCGGCCAAGTGTGTCACCTTGGGGTGCACCAGTTCTATTTGTGAAGAAGAAGGATGGTACTATAAGAATGTGCATTGATTACAGGCAGTTGAACAAGGTCCCAATCAAGAACAATTATCCTTTGTCGCGCATTGATGATCTACTTGACCAGCTCTAGGGAGCGAGGGTGTTCTGCAAGATTGATTTGAGGTCAGGGTATCACCATCTGAAGATTCGGGATTCGGATATTCTTAAGACAGCTTTTAGGGCCCGATATGGCCATCATGAGTTCCTTATGACGTCTTTTGGGCTGACCAACGCCCCAACAGAGTTCATGCATCTGATGAACAGTGTGTTTCAGCCTTATCTTGACTCGTTTGTTATTGTATTGATTGATGATATCCTGGTGTGGTCTCATAGCCAGGAAGAGCATGCGCAGCATCTGAGGATTGTGTTATAGCGGTTGAGGGAGGAGAAGCTTTATGCAAAGTTCTCTAAGTATGAGTTTTGGCTCAGTTCAGTAGCGTTCTTGAGGCACGTGGTGTCCAGTGATGATATTCAGGTGGATCCGAAGAAGATAGAGGCAGTTTAGAGTTTGCCCAGACCGTCCTCAGCCACGGATATTCAGAGCTTTCTTGGTTTGGCTGGTTATTATCGTCATTGAGTGTAGGGTTTCTCCTCTATTGCATTGCCCTTGACCAAATTGACCCAAAAGGGTGCTTCTTTCAGGTGGTCGGATGAGTGTAAGGAGAGATTTCAGAAGCTCAAGACTGCTTTGACCGTTCTTAAACTGTGTATTGTATGTTTCTCAGATCGGTATTGGGTATGTGTTGATACAAGAGGGTAGAGTGATTTCTTATGCTTCACGCTAGTTGAAGCCCCATGAAAAGAACTACCATGTCCATGACCTTGAGTTGGCAGCTATTGTTCATGCCTTGAATGTTTTGCGACAGTATTTGTACGGTGTCCATTGTGAGATTTACACCGATCACCAGAGTTTCCAGCATCTATTCAAGTAGAAGGATCTTAATTTGCATCAGCGGAGGTGGTTGGAGCTGCTTAAGGACTATGATATCACCATTTTGTACCATCCCAGGAAGGCCAATATGGTGGCCGATTCTTTGAGTCGCCAGGTAGAGAGTTTGGGGAGCTTAGCATATCTTCCAGCAGCAGAGAGGCCATTGGCGTTGGATGTTTAGGCCTAATCCATCCAATTTGTTAGATTAGATATTTTGAGCCGAGTCGAGTATTGGCTTGTGTGGTCTCTCGGTCTTCTCTTTATGATCGTATCAGGGAGCGTCAGTATGATGACCCCCATCTGCTTGTCCTTAAGGACACGGTCCAGCACGGTGATGCTAAGTAGGTCACTATGGGGGATGATGGTGCATTAAGCATGCAGTGCAGGCTATGTGTGCCCAATATAGATGGTTTGCGTGAGTTGATTCTCCAGGAGACTCACAGTTCGGGTTATTCTATTCATCCGGGTGCTGTGAAGATGTAGCAGGACTTGAAAAAGCATTATTGGTAGAGGAGAATGAAGAAGGACATAGTTGAGTGTGTAGCTCGGTGTCTAAATTGCCAGAAGGTGAAGTATGAGCATCAGCGGCCAGGTGGGTTGCTTTAGAAGTTAGAGATTCCGGAGTGGAAATGGGAGTGGATCACCATGGATTTTGTTTTTGGGCTTCCACTGACTCCGCGAAAGTTTGATGCAGTTTGGGTGATTGTAGATAAGCTGACCAAGTCAGCCCGTTTCATTCCTCTGATGACTACCAATTCTTTTGAGCAAATAGCTCGAATGTATATCTGTGAGATCGTCAGGCTTCACGGCGTACCAGTATCTATCATTCTGACCAGGGTATACAGTTTATATCATGGTTCTGGAGGGTCGTACAATATGAGTTGGATACTCGAGTGGAGTTGAGCACAGCATTTCACTCTCAGATGAATGGAAAGCCGAGAGCACTATTCAGATACTAGAGGATATGTTATATGTATGTGTGATAGAATTTGGGGGTTCGTGGGATAAATCCTTTCCACTTGTGGAGTTTGCCTACAATGACAGTTATCACTCGAGTACCAGATGGCACCATATGAGGCTCTATATGGTAACTCTAGTGGGTTGGTTCGAGTCGGGCGAGGCTAGATTATTAGGTACAAACCTTGTTCATGATGCTCTGGAGAAGGTTAAGGTGATTCGGGATCGACTTCGCACAACCCAGTCCAAACAGAAGAGTTATGCAGATAGGAAGGTTCGCGATGTTGCATTTATGGTTGGAGAGTGGGTCCTACTTCGGGTGTCACCCATGAAGGGTTTCATGAGGTTCAGAAAGAGGGGCAAGCTTAGCCCAAGGTTTATCGTCCCATTTGAGGTGTTGTGATGTGTTGGAGAGGTTGCTTATGAGATTGCCTTGCCTACCAGTCGAGCAGGAGTTCATCCAGTATTCTATGTTTCTATGCTCCGGAAGTATCACGGCGATCCGTCTCACGTGTTGGATTTCAGCGCAGTTCGGTTGGACAAGGATTAATCTTATGTTGAGGAGTTAGTGGCTATTTTGGACAGGCACGTTCGAAAGCTGAGGTCAAAGAACATTGCTTTCATGAAGGTTCAATGGAGAGGTCACCCAGTCGAGTAGACGACTTGGGAGACCGAGCATGATATGCGGCAGCCATTATCCTCATCTTTTCATCACTTCAGGTATGTTTGTACACTCTTTCGAGGACGAATGTTTTTGTTTAAGAGGGGGAGCATGTAATAACCCGGCCGGTCGTTTTGAGACTTGTAGCCCCGTTCCCTCTTTCTGCTCCTTTTGTGTTCTACAGTTGTTTATTGACTTACCAAGCTAGTTGATTTGGTTCTGGATTGATTTCAAAGTGAGTTGAGACACTTAGTCTCTTAATTGAAAGCTTAAGTTGGAAAAGTCGACTGGATGTCGACTTATGTGTAAACGACCTCGGATTTGAATTTTGATGGTTATGTTAGCTTCGTTAGGTGATTTTAGACTTAGGAGCGCGTGAGGAATGTGATTTGGTTGTCCGTAGTAGAATTAGGCTTGAAATAGAGAAAGTTGGAATTTTGAAAAGTTTGACCGAGAGCGGACTTTTTGATATCGGGGTCAGATTGGATTTCCGGATATTGGAGTAGGTTCGTGGTTGCATTTATGTCTTTTTGAATCCTGTTAGAGATCATGCTTAGGCCATGTATTGGTACTGCTGGGATGCACAGAGGTCGTGTTATAGGTCAAATTACCTGTTATAAGTTATTTGTACTCAGTCCCAGTCTTCATTTGCAAATCATATCTCAGTCTCTACTATTCTTGATTGATACATCATATTGTTACTGTTTCGGCTCTTTTGCTGATTTCTGGGAGCTCGAGAGACTGGAGAGATGATGACTGAGTGAGGCCAGGGGCCTAATTTTGAGGATATTTATGGGTTCGGGTTGCACGCCAAAGCATGTTTCTTAATATATATGCCACGATTGTCTTGTTATAGCGCTTGGGCTGAATGAGCCCTTTCGGAGTGTGAACACATCCCCACTGAGCGCAAGTACTTACTGAGTGCGAGTGTTGAATGTCGAGTGCTGAGTGATCGTGAAGAATGAGTAACTATGAGGAATAAGTGATTGTGAGGTTGGGATGAATGGGAGGACTGAGTGAATGTTTCCTTGAGAGGATGTATATAATTCATTATTGTTGCACACAGTTGCCTTATATCGTTGTTTTGAAAACTTCTAAAAGATATCTTTATCCGGTTTTACTTGAACTTGGCATTAATATACTGATTTGAATTAATGTACTAGATTTGGGAAGCATGTCTATTTTCCTTGTTGAGTCTACTGAAAATGAACTATAACTGTGATGCTCGTCACTATCTTTATGTTCCTTATTTATTATTGTTACTTACTAAGTTGGTTATACTCACACTACACCCTGCACTTCGTGTGCAGATCCAGGAGTTTCTGGACGCAGAGGGTGTTGATAGTTCTCGTGCTGACTGTTGGAGATAGCGAGTTAGCTGCCTGGCGTTCGCATACGTTGTTTTCTCTTTCCTTATCTTTTCTTTCATTGTATTTGAATTCAGACTGTGATAATTGTTATTTCCAGACCGGTTAAGTTTAGATGCTCATGACACAATGACACCCCGATATTAGGGCGGAACTTACTTCTTTGTATTTTATTGCATTGCTAATTTTTAAATCCATGCTTCGGTTAGATTATTACTTCTTTGATTATTCATTTCATAATTATTGTTATTTCAATTTGTTAAATATTTTTGGAAGTTGAAGTTTGGTATTATGACACCATATTCGAAGTTAAATTTACTCTCTACATTGTTATTATCATTATCATATGGAGATGAAGAGAGTAAAAGCACGAAGGGAGATGAAGTGGAATTTCCTTCACATTATCATTATTGCATGGTGAGGAAGAGAGTAAAATCATGAAGGGTGATGTCGTTCCATTTCATCTACATTATCATTATTACATGGCGAGGAGAGAGTAGAAGCACGAAGAGTAATGTCGTGTTATTTCATTCATTTTATTATTACATGGTGAGGACGATAGTAGAAGCACGAAGGGTGATGTCGTGTCATTCCATTCATATTATTACATAGTGAGGACGAGAGTAAAACTGTAAAGACCCGACCAGTCATTTTGAGCTCTAGCACGTCATTCAGCGGCTTGAGGCCCTAAGTAGCTTCACTTCAGGTGTTATGACTGGCATATGTTGTCCGAATTTAATTTCGTGAATTTCATAGTTGATTTGGAAAGAAATCTATAATTTTGGAATCTTCAAGTTGGAAGAATTGACTAGGATCTGACTTTTGAGTAAACGACCTCGGAATCGGGATTTAAAGGTTCCAATAGGTTCGTATGATGATTTCGAACTTGGGCGTATGTCCAGATCGGGTTTTGGGTGACCAAGGAGCATTTTGGTGTTTATTATGGAAAGTTGGCATTTTGGAAGAATTTCATAAATTTGGGTTGAAGTGTATTTTGATGTTATTGATCTCCGCTTTGGATTTCGAGCCTGAGAATAGCTCCGTACGGTGATTGGTCTTACGGGCGCATCTGGGTGTGGATTTAGAGGCTTGTAGGTCATCCCAGGGTCATTTGGCGAAAGTTGGAAATTTGAAGATTTTTAGGAAGTTTGACCGGGAGTGGACTTTTTTATATCAGGATCGGATTCTGATTCCAGAAATTGGAGGAGGTCTCTAATGTCAAATGTGACTTTTGTGCATAATTTGAGGTCAATCGGACGTGATTTGATAGGTTTCGGCATCGGATATGAATGTTAGAAGTTCAAGAGTCCATTAGGCGTGAATCAATGCGCAATTTGTAGTTTTGATGCTATTTGGTATGCTTTGAATCATCGAGCAGGTCCGTGTTATGTTTTGGAACTGGTTGGTAACCGGATCCCGAGGGCTTCGGGTGTGTTTCGGAGAGGTTTCGGACCAAGTTTGGCTAACTTGTTGCTGCTGATGTCTGGTTCTAGTTCTGTTCTTCACGAATGCGAAGGGGTTCACGCGTTCGCGAAGGAGGGTTTGTTGTCTGCTGATTTTTCACTTCGAGCTAAAGGGAATTGGGCCTGGAAGAATTTTATCCTTCGCGTTCGCAATGGGTATACCGCGTTCGCGAAGGTTCGACTGGTTAAGAAACACGTTCGCGAGCTGGGACCCGCATTTGCGAAGGGTTATTTTGGAGTTGGAGCTGGTATTTCTTCGCGAACGCGAGGGGCTTGCCAGGTTCGCGAAGAAGTTCGGACTGGGCAGTGTTCTTTTAAAAATCGGAGTTTGGCCATTTTCATCTTATTTCCTCCATTGGAGCCGACCTAGGAGCGATTTTGGAGCGCCAATTTCATTGTCAATCATGAGGTAACTGATTTCCACTAGTTGTGAGTTAAGTAAAAGGGTAATATATGGATTTAGACATGAACATTTGTAGAAATTTGTGATTTTGAAGAAAAACCTAGAAATAAATATTTTTGAATTTTGATCACGAATCTGGGCATGGAATTGAGAATAAATTACATATTTGAGTTCGTGATGTTATGTGTAATGATTATCTTCAAATTTTTTCAGAATTCGGACATGTAGGCCCGAGGGTGACTTTATCGACTTTTCGAGTGGAGTTGGGCATTTGTCTAAATGGATTTGTTATGAGTATTAGAGTACATTTTTATTGGTTTGCACATTGTTTGACTAGTTTTGGAGCGACAAGCACCAGTTTGAGGTGTTAGAGCGGCGTTGGAGCCGGTTATGGAACTTCGGAACGAGGTAAGTCTCTTGTCTAATCCTGTGAGGAGGAAACTACCCCTAGGTGATATTTATTGTTATGTGCAACTAGTTGTGGGTGCTACATATGTACGAGGTGACGAGAGTCCATACGTAGCTAAAGCATGTCTATGTCCGGGTAGACTTAGGACCTTATCCTGTAATAATTGATTTACTTGAACTTGTTCTGCCGACTTATTTAATTAAAGTTATATCTGAAATTAGTTTAGAAATAAAAATATCAGGTCAAGCTTTAATACCTTGAGTTGTTGCTAAGGTAATCGATAAATGTAAGGAGATGTACTTATTATTGTGTTCATGTACTCTATTGTAAGCGTGTATCTTGTGATTTGGAAACTTCCTTCCTTTCTTGTAGAGCGGGCCGAACACCTTGGTAGTATCTCTCGAAATGGGATAAATTCCTTCCTTTCTTGTGGAACAAGCCGAACGCCTCGGCAGAATCGTGTGTTATACCGCTAGTAGTCTGAACATTCACGAGATAATTTTTTTACTGACGCCAGGTATTTTACAGTATTTCTTATCTGATTGGTATTGAAACTTCGCATTTATTATGAGATATCATGATCGTCAAATTTTATGCGTAAAAGGAAATAATTGAAACATTATGAAACTTCATATTACTCCCCTATTGATGTGTATTGTACGATTGTATGAATTATCGTATTATTTATTTAATTGGACCTCTAGTTAGTGTCGATGTCGATCCCTCGTCACTACCCCTCCGGGGTTAGGCTAGATACATACTAGGTATATGTTGACTTACGTACTCATACTACACTTGCTGCATATTTTTGTGCAGGTACATATATACCTGGTGGTCTTTTAGGCACATAGGCGCGGATGTTGCGAGTACTGTGAGCCGCATTTCATCTTACGATCTGCAGCCTGTAGAGTCACCATCAGAGTTATTTATGTTCTCCTGTCTAATTTGTATTCCAGACAGATGTCGTATGTTATTATGTTTTCTAGTTGATGCTCATGCACTTGTGACACCGGGTATTAGGTTTTCTAAGGGTGGTTCATTATTGTGGTTCGTGTAAATATCACAGTTTAACCCGTAAATTCTATTTCTTACTATTTAATTGATGAAAATTTTTATTTCAAAAATACTAAAATGAGTGATTAAGTTCACCATTCACTGTTGGCTTGCCTGACTGCGGATGTTAGGCCCCATCACGACCTTTAGTGGATTTTGGGTCGTAACAAAAAGCACGAAGGTTGATGCCGTGCCATTTTCATATCATTGGTTTGACTGATTTCTCCCGGTTTGGTGAATTACTTGGTTATTTCGTGATTTCATACATGTCGTAATTGTTATATTTTCCCTTTTGCATGTCCCCTTCCAGTTCGTACGATATCATTCTCTGTTATTATTATTGTTTTATATACCCTTGTACATGTTTATTTACGTAGGTGTCTTGTCATAGCCTCATCACTACCTCTTCGAGGTTAGGCTCGACACTTACAGAGTACATTGGGTCGGTTGTATTCTAACTATATTTATGCGCTTCTTGTGCAGATACTGGTGTTGGTCCTAGCGGCGCTCAGTAGCTTTTGGTCGGATTCAGTCGTTGTCGGAGACTTGAGGTATAGTTTCACAACGTCCACAATCCTGATGTCCCCTTCCCTTCTATCTTTACTATTTTATTGACTTTCAAAACAGTTAGTATTTTGTTCAGACCTTGTTTGTAGAACTCTAGATGTTCATGTGCTCGTGACTCTAGGTTCTTGGTTATGTATAGACTTCGTTTTTCAGTATTATTTTACTCTACCTCAGACTTATATCGTTAACATTGTTAATATTTTGTTTTCAAATGTTAAAATCAGTTATTTTTCTATTTCATGTTGGCTTGCCTAGTAAGTAGATATTAGGCGCTATAAACCCCGAGGTTAAGACTCCGGATCGTGACATAAACTTTTTAAGAGCTATTTGAATTAATTTGGTCAATTTGGTCAAAGTCATTGTAGACACTTATTGAATTGGATAGTGAATCTGATTTTTTGAATTGATTATAAATCTGATTAAGTTTTTAAGAACTATTTGAATTCATTTTGTCATATTCTACAACTGAAGACACTTATTAATTAGGCAGTGAATCTGATTGTTCAGATTGGTTAACAAATCTGATTTAACTTTTTGAGAACTATTTGAATTCATCTTGACATAATCTAAGAATTGTAGAGACTTATGAATTAATAAAAATACTACCACATCATTAATTTTTTTCCTGAAGACTAAATCTATTAAGAAATAAAATACTATATTTGAATTTTAGAATCTTAATCTCCAAAATGAAATAGTAAAAAAATTGAGAAGAACATCGCGTATTCTTGTCAAAGTTAATACACATGAAACACTATAAGATTATAAATTAAAACGTAATTAAGTGCCAAATGTGTATGAAATAAATGATATATTTTAATAACTTTAAGTATCACTATTTTCGCGACGCATAAAGGAACATTCTTGCCGGTAATTGATTTTAACTCTCGTTCATACTGTTGCACTTTAAAAGCCTTCTTGTCTTTATTTGATAAGTAATAATTTTGAATTGCTGAGAATACCACTTAGCGGCCAAGAGTATATATATAAACATGAGACACGACCTAATTTGCTTCTTCATTATATTCAAGCATTTAAGGGGATATCTCAGCAGTACCAGAGGAATCGAGAGCAAAAGATTCGTCAGTCCAGCCTGATATTTGAACGGATAGAGACAACATTATTTTGCCTTTTCATTTATCTCAATTTTTTTCAGAAATAGCTCTGTAATCAAGAAGAGTCATATAAGGACGATAGAGACGTCACAAATTTGTCTTTTCACGTAATTTAATCCATTTTTGCTAGTCATTTTATCAAAATGAAAAATAGTGGTTATGTGTTGGTGAGTTTGATTATTCCCAAATCTGATTTAGTCATTTCATTTTCCCTTTTTGCCCCTTGAATTTTGCACCTATAAATGATGTTCAATCTAGCAAATGTTACTGTGCTTTATGGCGAGCAATACTAGCTCAGGTCTGCAATTTTGTTTTTTTGGGGTTTCTTTTCTANCTTCACTTAATGGTTTATTAATTAGTTAAACTCTTTTTTACCAATAATTTAATTTGTTTTCCGCTATGGAATGTTAAATTTAAATAACTCATTGATATTACTTTTTGTATTCCACAGCATATGTTCAATCTGCACCCATCACAAAAGAAAAACAAAAAGGATACCAGCAAAAAGATGACTCAGAACCAAAGATCACAAGTACAAGATGAAAGCAAAATGGAAAAGGACCAAGCTGGCTCTTCCAACAAGGAGGCACTACCTGTAAAACAAAAACAAAAGGCTAATTTATATAGGATACAATCTTTTTAAAAAGTAATTTAAAAGAATTATCACTTCTTTCATACTTGTATCGTTCATTTCATTTGTATTATTCCATCTTATTAATTTGGTTATGTATGATTTTCAGGTGAAGATTTTGAATGCAATATAGTTATGTGCGAAAATAGCTTACCAGAAAATTATAATCGTGTCCGTAGAAATAATAACGTTGCTAATAATTCGAAGCTTCCGATGAAAGACGGGAAAGAGGTAGGCTATCATATACAACAAAGAATATCAGAGAGTATAATGATTATAATATTATTGACCTCAACTAGGTAATTCATGTTTTATGTTTATTTATTTATGTCAACATCATACTAGAATTTATTTTTTTAATTGACTTATATAATTTGATTTAATTTGTTTGATCCATTAACCCACACCAAGGTGAATAAATAAATAAATTCTTCTCCTGTTGCATATTTTTCTCATGAAAAAAGCACAAATATCTTTTTCAATATTTCTAGAATTGGTTTTGTGCTACATAAATCCAAAACTTATTTAATTGCTATTACAGAGCTTAACATATCTAATTAGACTTTTTCATTACAGTACTTTTGATTTTCAACTTGCACCTATAAATACCGAGGGAATATTTTACTTTATTTTCCAACTATGAACCTTTTAATATTGAGGAAGATTTTACTTTCTATGAATATGAATGTTTGATTTTCGACAATTCATTGATATGATTTTAATAATGAAAGCAAAAATGGAAAGGGGCAAGAGAGCTCTTTCGAGGAGGAACTACCTAAAAAACAACGACAGGAGGAAGAAGACATCAACGGTATTAAGAAATCTTATATTTACTATTGACTTATACTATTAAGTTTTCTAAGAAATCAGATGAATTGATCTCAACGTCATCACAAGTGAATACACGACTCCCAAATAATTCTGATCACACTTTTAAGGATACAAACATTAATGGTGGTTCGAAACTTTCAATAAGAGATTAAAAATATCAAGATCACTATCATTTGAAACAACAAAATATCAACAAGTATAAAATTTCATTCCATTATTAACATATACAAGGTGATTAATTCATACCATTCCTTCTACAACACCGCAACACAACCTACCTTTAGTACGTAGAATCTTAATGGAAAAATAATCTCTTTATTTTAAGTTTGAGCAAAAAGTTTATATCCACTTTTGCTGTAACGTACTATAAACTAAGACCATTGTCTTTTTTCACTAGTACTAGTATGCGATGTAAAAGTTTGAACTTGTTTCCATATATATATATATATATATATATTCAAAAAATAATTTCAGCGCATTGATATTATATTATCTAAGGTAGAGAAAATATTTACATTCGGGTAATTTTGCTAAAAACTAGCCTAAGTATACCAATTAAAAATTAAAAACTAGCCCAAGTAATTTCAACAAATTTCTAGTATTGTTTAACAATAGTTTGTTCCTTTTTAATATTTCTTATTGTGAGATTTGGAGCATATTATACAGGAATATTGAAAGTATTTACCTTTTTTCTTTTTTTTTACCTTAGAAGTTTGACAATATAAAATAATGTTAAACTTAGTTCAATTATCTCATCAAGTATCTTTGTATTTTCACAGTGCTCGAATAGGCTCTCATCACCTGATGAGGAATACAATTGGAATCGTTTAAGTGTTTCACAAAACAAGAGATCTGAAGTACACAATAAAAACAAAATGGGAAAGGATCAAGCTGACACATTCAAGGAGACACTACCTGAAAAACAAAAACAAAAAGCTATTCAAGGTAATTAATTAATTCTACATCTTATATTAATTATTCATTTCGTATGTATCATTTCCGTTGATTTGGTTATATATAATTTTCAGGTGATTTTGAGAGCAACGTAATCGCTGGTGAAGATAGCCTGACGGATAATTCTAACTATACCATAATGGACAATAACGATAATAATAAATCAACACTTACGACGAGAGTTAAAAAAGGCCAAAATTACCATATAGAACAGAGAATACCAAAAAGTAAGATGTTCGAGTCCTGTTGGTAGATTTCCCAATGCACACGCAAGTGTACGTGGTCGACAAGTAATATAGGATTTT